>PVHP010000464.1:29860-98861 GCA_004024765.1 Zapus hudsonius | reverse complement strand
GTCAACCTTCTTCCAAGATCAAGGTTTATCAGAGGTGGAATCCACATGGATAGGGGTATCAGAAGACCCAATTTCTAATGTTCTTCTATTAAAACAAAAACAGTTATTCTAAACAATCTTGCTAAGATAACTCAGCCGTGAAAGGAAAATGATAATTTGTGAGTGCATAAACTTTCACAACACAAACAATATGTACTATTGGAAGGAATATTTATATTTAAAGGAACAGAAGGGAAGTCGTTTTGCGTGTTATTTCACTGGAAGCAGGAAAACGATTATTGAGTGAACAGGCACAGTTACATTCAGAAGTTTCACTCAATGCCAGTCATGTGACTCCATGACCTTCTAAAGAGAAAGGTGAGCAGCCATAACTTTTTTCCTTTATTCTGTCTCTCCTCTCTACTTCTGGCATTTAAACCCTGAAAATTAGTAAGGCAGCAGGTCCCAGTTTCCCCCCCCCCCAAGAAAGGCTCTGTTTAACTGACTTAATAAAAGTAGTATGACCTTCACGTTAACCTTGGAAATTGCAAAGGTTTCCAAATTCCTTCTTTCCAGGCTGACTTGCACTACATCTCATTTCTCACACAACTGCTTGTCACATCTTCTCTTTTCCTGATTCCCCTATGCTTACCAAAGCCACTACCATCATAACAAGCATGCCAAGCTGGAGATCTCTCTCAGGAGGGAAGCCCATCTGCTCCACAGGAAGAGTGATAGTCTCACATCAGGGGAACAGTGGGTGACCCTCTGGGGAGGACATTGTAGCATCTGGAAGCTAAGACACAAAATAGCATAGAATTCTTGCCAGCACCCAGCCTGCATTTTAAGAAACAAAGAATGTTGCAAGCCATAGTCTTCCACATTCCTTAGGGGCCTGAAGTTGGCATCTCAGACTTGTGGTCATAGAAAACCTGGATACAGGGGCTTCCTTCTACTTCCATCTCCCAGCGAGGCCCTTGCTGCACACGTGGGTTCCTATAAGTCCTTGGTGTCACAATCACACCTGTTAGAAAACATCACGAGAGAAAGGAGAGCAGTCTTTCTCTGGTGATGGTGTCAATATGAAAAAACAACTACGTCACTACAGTTCCATGATCATAGGAACATAATTGAGGGAAACCATGTAGCTCAGTTCCTTCATTTGTAAAACTGGGAAGAAAACAACTTGTTTAGCTCTGAAAAGTTTTACACATCAATCAAATAAAATTGTCGTCTGTGGTCTCTGTCATCACTTCTATCCTTGGCATAAACAAACTTCTGTGTTTGAGGCTGTGAGCAGTACCAATCTATGGGAGCAAACATAGATATTAAGGAGGTAGTTTGGCATGCAGTTCAATTAGCAAAGCCACAGTATCAGCTTCCCTGCTAGAGCCTTTTGACTTTTGTCCAGATTTACAGTACCAGGCATGATTTCCCTCCTGAAGACGAGGCATCAAATTCAACCAGAGAACAAATGGTTACTCCCATAACTCTCCTGCCACTATTACACCAGTGGACACATGTTGCTTTGCAGGTAGGTTGTGAAGAATAGAGTTCACAGGGGAGTAGAAATGTTATTCTCTTCTTCCCTAGCAATGCATAGCACCTTCTGGCACAAAGAAAGCCAATAAGGAGGCTCAGCTCCAGCTTGGTTTCTTTATTGCTTACAATTGAAGCACAGCAATAAGGATTTGCCAAGCCTAAGTGACTAGCTTGTGGTCATCCCTAAACATGACATCTACACCTCCAAGGCTCAGGGAACCTTGTGGAAGAGGGAAAAGAAAGAATGTAAGAAGAACAGGAGAATAACAAGGGGGGTTGCCAAATGTTATCTTCTGGATAGGACAGACCCACTACCTGCATGGATTCATAGCAGATGGGAGATGGGCTTTCCTGTACATCACTGAGCCTGCCACTATCTCAACATAGATGAGGGAGGGGTCCATGAGATACCACACCTCCCAGAGTCAACAGTGGAAACTGATGATATCTGGGAGAGGGGGAATCATGCCCTTTAGGAGGGTAGTCACTGGAGTATTGTCCATTCTTCAGTAAATAACATTCCACCTATGATTATGCAAGTGAATTTAAATCAGTGGGCCCCAAAATAAGATAAAATGAGCAAGGCATGGGGTAGGAGCTAGTGGGAAAGGAGAAGCGTTTTAGTGGGAAGGGGGAAAGAAACGTAAGTGGGGGGATCAAAATGTGTTGTATACATGTGTGAAGCTGTCAAAATAAAAAAATTCAATCAAATAAGATAAGTGAAAGCTATTTTTAAATGAAAGTCTCCCCGCGTCTTCACATGTGATCCCCATCCACACCTCCAGCATTGTGTAAAGATGGTTCTGTCATGTCTTCTCTCATCAACATACCATACTTCTTCCTCTCTGACCTCTCTTTCTGTGTTCATATCTTCGCATGAAACTCTAGTGTCTCACACGCAGAATGGTATGGAAGATTATATCAGATGTAAAGGTAAAATTACCTCAGCTTAAGTTTTAAATCATACTGCATAGGACTAAATAATGTCAGAAATGGGCTGAAATGAAGTAATCGTGTCAGACAACCCACACCCTTCAACTTTCAGGATTGCTTGAATGTAAAATAAGATCTCTTTCTCTCTCTCTCTCTCCCTCTCCCTCTTTTTCTCCCTCCCTCCTCACTTTCCCCTCTCCCTTCTCATCTTTCATTTAGGAAAATCTATCTTACCTAAAAAAAAAAATCCCTATAAATTGTCTCCAGTGGGAGGAGGCAGAGTTCACAAATGCAGGGGTGATCATGAAAATCGGAGACCTGGCTCTGCCTTTCATTACTTATGTGGGCTTGGGCACGTTCCATCACCTCTTGGAGGATCCATTTTCTCTTTTATAAGATGAGGATAAAAATATCCATCTCATAAGAATAATGAGAGAATTGGATCAATTAAGATACCACATAAAACACATGGCATAATGCCTATTTAAATATACAGCAAAGAGCAGCTATTATTATATCAAAACTGAAAATCAGTTTGTGTATTAATGACATTGGTGGCTTATATGAATAATGGTAAATTTGGAGGAGAATCTCAAGACAGAACACTGCCTACCAAACAGTTTCATGCTCTCGTCATGACTGAGCCTTTACACGTGTCAGAGACTTTTCTTAGGAACTGACATATATTCACTGTGCTCACCAGTCTTACCAAGTGGCACCATGATGATTCCAAATGAAGGGAAGGAAAGAGAAACTGTGAATGGCTCCTTTGGCCTCCTATAGCATCACAGAAATTTACATGGAGTCTCCTCCCAGATCTGTAATGGATAGGATCTTTCAAATCCTGTTTCTTCAGGAAAGATGGTGTCTTCTAGAGCAGCTAGCCTATTGCAATATCAGTGACTGGTTACCAGCAGTGACTTACTGATGTCTGCTGATTATTTTCTTTATATATAATGAACACAGCTGCTCTTAGAGTGTCATTGCTGTCACCAACATTCTGGTTTCTTTTCTCATACAGAAAACAAACCAATGCAATTCAGGCTGTCTTAGGAACTGCTTACAATACTGGATTCACCTGAAGTATGTATATATCACCACCATCCCCTGACTATTTACTGATCACTCTCTGTGAATCATGTGTTAATTTTTCTCTCTCTCTGTGTGTGTGTGTGTGTGTGTGTGTGTGTGTGTGTGTGTGTTCATATGGGTACAGGAACATGTGTATGTGCACAAGTGTGCATGCATTTAGAGGCCAGAGATCTATGCCAGGTGTCTTCCTCAGTCACTCCTTACCTTGATTTTTGAAACAGGGTCTCTCAATGGACCTGAAGCTCACTGACTTGGCCCCAGAAATCCCCTTTCTTCACTGCCCCGGGAGCCACCACATTCAGTTTTTACATGGGTGCTGAGGATCCAAACTCGTGGCCTCATGCTTGCATGGTAAGGACTTTACCCACTGAGCCATCACCCCATGCCCACACGTGGAAATTCTCACATAGGTTTTCCATGTGTGTTACAGCAGAAGGAAATGTTGAAAACCATTGAGCTGTTTATTCCAGATGAAAACTCGCAGACTTTCTCTTAAAATTCTATCATGCATGACTCCGCCATCAATCTTGAAAAGAAAGGAAACTTAAAGAACCTTGGCTGACCTCTATATAAGGACAAGTACTGGACTAGGCACTCAGCACATGGAATCTCATTTAGTCCTTATAATTCTTATAAGAAAACTTAAAAGAATGATATTTTAGATACTGTATTCCCAAGTTCACAACAAAGGAAACCACAGCCCAGAATGGGTAGCTATCTTTCTCAAGAACCACAGATCCTTAAATGTATAGCTTCAAAATTTGAACTGGACTTCTGTGATTCTTTGAATAATCCCTTTAATCCATTTCCTAAACCGGATTACCTTTTCTCTCTCATGATATGAACTTTTCTCTCTCTCTCTCTCTCTCTCTCTCTCTCTCTCTCTCTCTCTCTCTCTCTCTCTCTCAGCATATTCCACTATAAGGCAGGACTCTCAGAAAAGTGCTAATTTGAAATATCAGAAATCCAACCTTGGAGCCCTGGCTTCACACTCACTAATGGTATGACCTTGAACAACATGCTTATTGATAAAAATGAAGAACTTCTAAGAACTAGCCTTCACAGACTATGGGTTGTCCTCAGCATCGGTGCTAATCACAGGCCTTTTCTCCACTTTTGGAACAGGAGATTCTGGAAAGAGCTATTTTACTGGTTCACTTGCTGATGGGACCATCAGATACGAGTGGTTGAGGAGCAGACTGGCTGAGAAGTGTGAGAAAGGCTCTACCTCGCAGCTGTCCCAGCCTGGACAGTGCCCCGGATAAACAAGAGACCCTCTCTGGGGATCCTGCTGGCTTTGTGTCTTCATTCCTTTCTGGGGAAAGAAAAAGACATTCATATTCCTGTGGAGAATGCATTGCCTTCTCCACACAACTGCCAAACACCCAACTGTAGACAAAATCCATCTGACAAAATCCCTTAACTGCTTTGATTCAGTTCTTAAAGGAGATTAGTTGTTGGAAGGTCACAGCGAAGCCATCCTTCTGCAGGCTGCAGTGTGGGGTTTCAAAGGCTTCACTACTGAGGGACCCTCTGCGCCTGATGCCCCCTCTCTCCATGCTGTTTAATCAATGAATCAACAAACAGTTACTGAGCAAGGCTTCCCTGGGGTCTGCAGGTCACTTCAGATGTAGCTCTGTAGTTCAATGGCAGGAGAAAGAAAAACAGGTTTTTCTGACTCCTCTTAAAGTTTCCATTTATAAAGCCGGTGCTAGCTTCAAAAGACCTAGGAGTCTTCCGACCCTCTCGTTCCCTCTCTGAGGCCTCTAATTCATAAAGAAAAGAAAATGCAATGTAGCTGAGAGGGTCTAGAATGAAGAAAGGAGGGAGGGAAGGAGAGGCAAAGGAAGAAAAGAATGGAAGGGGAAAATGGGAAGATGAAGGAATAAGACCTTTAAGCTTCAGGACAAGAACAAAGGACAAAGTGAACAGGTAAACAGTATCTCAAGCTATTTCTCCTCAGTGGCACATTAATCCCACGCTTCCTACTTTGCTGTTAGGGCTCTTTAGTATACATGACTACCTTGAGGACTTCAAATAGTGACCACTGAGTTCTAAACGTTCAGGATGAGGATCACTACAAATATCTTCCACCTTCCAATGTCCTTCTGTCCTCAATTCTAGTAATCGGGCCCTATACAAATGATCATGTAGCCTTAATACCCCCAGTATCAGAAATCCTTAAATGGCAAATGGGGAGGGAAGGCTTAACTAATCTTCCTAATAATTTTCATGCAAACAAATAAAAACATATTGTTTTCACCTTTTCACAGAATGTTATAGGAACACAACGTTATGCTGTATACTGAGTCACCACCTTGCAAGTGATGACACATCGCTGCCATGTATAGCTGCCACCAGGGCAGCAGGAGCCAGCTGCTAGGGGAAATGTCCTTCCCTGTCTACCACACAGCAGGACGCTACTTAACTATGCACTCTGCATCAAAATAAACAATAAAACCAGCAATGGTTTACTGAGCACTTACTATGCCAGATGTGGTACTCAACACTTTCTATACGATATGTCCTCTAACGCATTATCATCCTCAGTGGGTAGATGAGGACATACAAGGTCAAACAGGTGAAGTCCCTTTGCCTAAAACCTCAGCCATCATTGGGCTTCCAGCAAGTCTCTAAAGGCAGAGCTGCCTTCTAATTACCCTGTGGCTGGCACAGTTAGTCCTCCTGTCCTTCAGCCTAAAAAATCAAGGTGAAGAACTCAAAGGTATCTTTATTATAATTTACTAGAGCCTCACTTTGACTTGGTGCTCCCAACATGTGCTTAAAATTGCCGCCCCCCACAAACCCACACACACGCAGGCACAGACTCAATACAACTTGAGTATAATTTCTTTTTCATAAACACAACTGATACTAAATAGCAAACTGACATCCTAAGATATTACAGTCTAAGGACCTTATCAGTCTAAGCAGGCAGTAAGGTTTTTTAACATCTTTAAAAATATATTTTTTTAAAAAACACATAAATGTAAGTTCTACGTTAACATTTAGAACTTAGAGGTCTAAATGAAAACTTTGTTGGAAAAAAATCTTGAGTGTAAATATGAAGGGTTTGATGCTTTTAGATTTTTTTGTGCTCCCAAATTATAACATTCATGGTTTTTCATGTGTTTGAGTTCTATCACAGTGAAGGTATTAATAAAAAAATACCTGAAATCTGACAGTTCAGTATGATATCTATATGTATACAATTATGCAGCTATTTAGAAAAATCTACATGTCAAGTTTAGGTAAATAAATAAATAAACACATCATTATCTTTTGGTCCCAAGGTGATTCAATTTATATGTCATCGGCTAGTGTAGGGAAAAGTACCCCTAAATACCAGTCATGTCTGTTTCTCTTTAAGAAAAACACACCTAGACAGGTCCCCGATTTAAAGTGCCCCTGCTTGTTTGAGACTTTTTCTGGGAGTACTGCACCTTACGAGGTCGATGGACAAAGACACAGCTGTGCATCTAAGTACCCCAAACCCACAACTTTGACGGCTAGTCTTACTTGCTTTTTTTAATAGGCATAGCTGATAACAGTTCACCAAACACGCCATAAGGTGAACACCTACCATGGGTCCAGGTAGCTTATTTTCTTACTTGAAAGCAAATTTATGAATATAGTCATCTTCACCTACAAAAACCATCCCTTTCAGAGGAACTCAAATATTAGTATAAGACCTAGCATTTGGAGAACTTCAGAACAGACCTGGATGGATGGAGGTCAGATACAGCACTGCCACCCCCTACCCTTGCCAAAATCTGCATGCACTTATTACCACACTGTAAAAGTTGTTTCTACAGCAAATAAGAGTTTGTAGAAAGACCAAGACTACAAATTAATCCAGAGACCCTGGCGAGAGGCAAAAAGACAACCATTTAACAGGAAAGGAACAAAATGACCTCTGACCCCATTGTGTCCAGTCTTGAGAACTTCTAATGAACAATTAACTTGACCTTCCATAAATCAAATCCCGAATACGCAGACCTCGGATTTTTTGTTGGTTTCTAAAATCATGGTACTTACCAGTAAAAATCCATAAGCCACCAATTTGCTTTGGAATCACACTGGACACTTTTCTCCATAAAAGCCCAGACTGGGGCCTACCAAGTTCCCAGAGATGTCTACTCTGATTGGTGAGAAATAGTCAAGGGGAAGGGGATTGAGGAAAGCAAGACTTTCCCTTTAAAACTGAACAGAAGCCGATACCAAATCACATGACCTTTTACCGTAATTTCTATTAAAATCATTTCATGTCTGGTTGCCTCTGTTCTCCCAGCTCATTTGCACTGTTTACAGCAAGCCACGCCACTGGCAGTTAGTGGTGGCTGACTCCATGGTTACCCGTTTTTACATTCACTAGTTAAGTGGAATGCAGCTTTGCTGTGGGTTTCAGGGAGCAAGCTCTTAAGAAACCACAATCCAGCTATCAATCAGGCTAATCTGAGAGAAATTAATCTTATAACATAAGTATTGTTGCATATTAAAAATTGATAGAAGGAGGGCCAGGGCATTTTACTGGTGGGAGTTACAAAAGTGGATGAACTGTTAGCTGACATAGAGTGTAGGCTGTATCTGACAGTCATTTTTGTGCCCACAAAATGCTTTCAAGGGTAATACGACCACCCTTAACAAAGAAGCCCACCACCTCCCCACATGTTTCCCGAGCGTTTCTTTTACCTGCAGGTTCTTAGAATTTAAACACTGATTCAACCAGACCACAATCCCAGCAAAGAAACTTAAACAGCAACATACAAGCCAGTGAAACACCAGACAGACAGCACTGAGTAGGAGTGAATTAAAATCAAACCTCAGAGGAACACTCTTCATGAGTAAATTAAAACTGCAAACTAAGTGTTTTATGGAGAATAAGCATGGTGCAAACTCGCTCTATTGTCCATGAATTTATGGAGTGTAGTCAATTTTTTAAAAAGCATCCCCCCAAAGCTAACTTGTTTCTCAAGATGGACATGACCAACAGCTCTAATTCCTAATAAAAATGTAGAAGTTTTATAGTTTTAATGCCCACAATCATTGTCCCACTAGCCACATCTCCGTGCTAAATGAGAACAGCAAATAGTTAAAGCTAACATATTACCATTCCGTCTACTGCAAAGTCACTGTATCAGAAGCTAGAATTGATTTGTTTCCTCAGAACGAATTGAAAATGAATGTAACAGAACGTCGGAAAAATCCCTCCTGCACTGCTAATCGGATATTGTATAATGGTTGATTGCAGCCTGCCCTGTGCTGCTGCTGCCTAAATCATACATACTTACACGTTCTGGGTGCTTCCAAGAGTTTGGTGCAGTTTCAAGGACAAATGTCTTAAGGAAGCCTCTCTAGTGTGCAGCAGGGAGCCTAGCTCGGATCTGATGACAAGAGCACAGGAAACTTCCTGTGTGGAGAGGAGATCTTGGAAAGTCTCAGGGTGGAAAAGGCTGCCTGGTCTGCTCCCGGGTTGTGTACACACCGTCGTCGCAGCTGATCTGTTTGCAGCCCTGCAGAAAGGAGCCTTTACTGAAAACCAATGGCATCACATTTCAGCAGAGCCCGTGCCAAGGGCTGGAGAGCAGAGCAACCTTTGACAACTTCACACAATTCACCCCAGCCGACTCAGCACAGGTTGGGGAGCAGTGTGGAAACTGTCTCCCTGCTGCCTGGCGTCATCTCCCCACCAAGCAGATGCTAACCTCGGACCACCGTGTCAGGCATTCCCTGCACGAGCTGACATGCAGTTTCTGTCTCCACCACCCTCACCTAGCATGTTAACAGAACTTTACAAGGGAATCTATAGACTCAAAGTGTGCTTCCTGCTGCTTCTTCCAAAACCCTTGCATCTCAGGCTCCTGTGACGATCCCTGGAAACTGAGGCTAAAACAACACCAGATTGGGTCCCATCACACCAAATTGAGAAGTCTGACATTTGAGGGGCCAGGGATTAAAATCAACTGTTATTGTCGAATGTATTACTGTTCATTAGAAATCTGGGGTGACTCCAACATGTGTCTGGGAGAGACTTTTCAGTACCATAAGGAGACATAGGGAGGTGATGGGGAACATGGGGTGTGCTGGTCAGCAGGGGAATCACCCTCTTTAGCAGTGCCTTTAATACGGAAAGGAAGGAAAATTCAAAATCCTATTGTCTCTATGAGTGGAAGTTAAAATAGCATAAAATAACATAAGAGAAGGGGGGGACCATGACAGGGCCTGGGTGGCATTGGGGAGGGAGAGACAGATAATATCTACA
Source organism: Zapus hudsonius (assembly GCA_004024765.1). NCBI lineage: Eukaryota > Metazoa > Chordata > Mammalia > Rodentia > Dipodidae > Zapus > Zapus hudsonius. The sequence continues at coordinate 89,053 of PVHP010000464.1, read as the reverse complement.
CCAAGCCCTGCCAAGTGCTCAGCTAATGTGAGCTCCACACTGTGAGCCCCAGCCCTTCTCTTCTGCCCCTATGATGAGTCTACATGAGGTCTATGGTAGGACATTGTTTTTACTACTGTGCACTTCATTTCAAAGGACCAAAATCACATGTACAGTTTGACAAATGTCATGGGAAATGCAGCCAGCAGCTTGGGACACTTTGGTCCTTCTGGTTTGAAAGCTGGCCCAGAAGCCACCTGGGCAACTGGCAACTATTGGAGTGTTTACTTTACATATACAGTAACCACTCTGCTGTTTTGCAATAATAATCATTTCAACGTATTTGAAATCCCACATAGTGTAACAAATAGCCTGGATTCCAATGCCTATTTTACCTTCCTATCCTGGCTCAGCCACTCTATCAACAAGGGATTAGAAGTTGCTTAGAATCTCCAAACTGGACTGGGGAGATTGCTCAGTGGTTAAGGCACTTGCCCTCAAAGCCTAACGACCAGGGTTTGATTCCCTAGTACCCACGGAAAGCCACATACACAAATTGGCACATGCATCTGGAGTTCCTTTACATCAGTTACATGTCCTGATGTGCCCATTCTCTCACTCTTCCTCCCCAAATAAATAATACATAATTCAATATTTTTAAAACCTCAAAACTCCTATTTCCTTGCCTATGAGATAGACACAATCCGCCTCCTAGTCAAGATCTTTATAAAGACTTAGAGGATGTTTTGAAGATGAGAGCCTGGCATGTGTATACTTACCAACATTTCCTGAGGCCCTGTAGACAGGGACTCAAAGTCAATGGCAGCATAGTATCTACGCTCAGATGCAGGTCCATAAGCAGTAGGTCTGCCCTCCCATAATTTAGGCAGCCTCTGCCTTAAGCATAAAAGCACTTCCATATGTTCAGCCAATGAGCTACAGATATGGTTTGGTGGTTGAGCAGTTGCCACAGGTTCTGTTTCCAGTACCATGAAGCAAATAAACAAAACTCCCTCCATCTCATTTGACCTTTTCAACAACTCTGAGATAGCTGAAGCCATGCTTAGTTTATAAAAGGGAAAGCCACATCATAAAGCTAGTAAATTACCACTTGATTATCATTCAAACTCTTGGATAATCCCAAGCACTCTAAAGTGGCTACGTGAATGGGCCATGCAGCATTCATAGTTGCACAACTTTGTATAGGACTATTTTCACTTTGTTTTGTTTCAAGTGCTAGGGACAGAACCTAGGGCCCCTACCACTAAGCTATATCTTTGGCTCTCTCTACTATTATCTTAATTTCATATGCATATATTGGACTTCCTTAACAGTAGTCTGAGTCTCTTGAAGACAGATGGCATATTTTGATAGTACATTATATTCACTAACAGACTTAGCTGATGTTAAAGATATTCCATGTTCAATAAATTTTCCTAAATTGAAAAGAAATTTGAGCTGAGCTGACATGTCTATGACCATTCTCATAGGAAGTCTGACACATCAGTAAATTATATAATATATAAATTATGCCTGGGAGGTTACTTGTTTCTTTCCATTTCTCCCGCCATGTTCTCTTAGTCCCAAATAATGATATACATGTCAAAGTTCATAACACTGACTTCTAATTAAGCTCCCTTAATGTTAGTTTCCTCATTTGTAAGCGCATCTCCAGAATACATCCATATACTCATAATTTTTGGTAAAAGAAAATGCATATTAACTTTTAGGTTCAAACTCGATCCCATGGCATCTCTTATGGTTACGTCGCCAAGTTTCTATGTGTAACATCGCCAGGTATAGAGCTCTGATGGCTGATTGTCTTGTGAATCTAAGGAAAGCACTTGCCAGTTCCAGGCAGAATCAAGTAGATCTCTTTGGATCTGCTTCTCAAATAGCCCACCACTCTGTATATATTTATACACATTGCTGTACAAACGTCCCAAGTTTCTTGAAGCATTGTTGAACTACGACTTCATATTTTTGCTTTGAAATTTCATTCAATTTGATAGAAAAATTGGCTAGGTGCTTGTGTGAGAATCATTCTTAAAAATATTCTTAAAAGAAAAAAATTCCTTAGAAGAGATCGATACGGTATCTAGAACATAGAGTTCAATGGACATCTTACATTCATTGGTTCTGATGAAATACTCTGGAAATTTTTCTGTGGAATTTATATCACTACTTAGAAGTATTACTGCTAAACAACGAAGGCTTTAGCCTTCACCCAAAGTGCAGGAAATTAAGATTAATTTTAATACCATGGCAATGGAGCCAAAGACAAGAGAAAATTGAAACAAAGAAAAACAATTACCAAATACATTATTTTTGCTTGTTTACGTAAGTATGTCATAGCCATGGAAGGGAAAGGATACATACTTCCTGAGGAGGGACACTGGCTCCGTTAGAATTTCCATGCCTGAGGGCTGCCTTCCACATTCAGCTGTCCACCAATACATATGACTTTCTGCTTCTTCGCTCTGCCTGTTTCACAGTTGGCAAAAAATGTGATAACCAAAGATCACTGTGGAGTGTCACTAACTATGACCAGAACTGGTCAATACCAGGACCTGATGAGACAGTGACTCTTCCTCACCACCTGGAACCCTAGTCCTTCTTGGTTTAGCAATGTTTCTTACTCCATTTTCTCACTACTTTATCGACACCTTCTCCTTCAACTCACCATCACCTTGAGAAGCAGATGCTTCCATTGGTCACATTTTTATTTTTACAGGTGAGAAAGGTTCAGTGAATTAAATAACTTCTCAAAACCACATAGGTAGCAAGTAGCCCAATAGAACATTTTGAAAAGAAAACTCAAAAAAAAAAAAAAACACAGATCTAAGTCTTTTTCTTATATAGCCCATATCTTCCCTTAAGGAGGAGTCAATATGCATTAGTTTTCTTGATTGGTTTTATTTATTTATTTATTATTTATTTATTATTTGGAGATTTTGTTTATTTTTTCCTTTTGTTTTGTTTATAGAGCATCTCACTCTGTAACCCTGGCTGGCCTGGTACCTAAAGCAATCTTCTTGCTGGAAGTATAGACATGAACCAACCACCGTGACCAGCCATTTTACAGACAAGGCCATTTTACACGTGCACAGGTATACACACACACACACACACACACACACACACACACACACACACACGCACACATACACACCCCTCTTTGGCCTCTTCTTCCCTCACACATTGGCCCATGAGTTCAGATAATAGAATTTTTTACCACTCGTTTTCCTCCCTCCCACTTGCAATGAATGCAGATGACACAGAGAGATTTTATCCCAGGTGACACACTTGGCAGTTTCACTCATGTTTCACTATTTCAAGGAAAAGTAAAGCTTTGTAACCAGTCTCTCTGAAACTCCTCGACCTGTCAAAAAACTCCTTTCAGCCACTCTGCAGTAGGTTCTTTTCAGTGTCTGTCCTCCCAAGTCCTCATAGACAATAACCTATTGTTAAATTTTACTGTCTTGGCGCTATGGTTATCACTTGTATCTTAATAGAACTATCTTTACACTTTGGTCGTCACTGATGATATTTCTCTCCAATAGGTCACAACAGCTTTCATGATCTATCTTAGGAAAGTAATTGGTATTCAAGATTGTTTTCTGTAGGGGAAAAAAAGGCTAAATTTGAATATCTGATAATTGACTCACAAAGCAAAAATCTGAATGCAAGCCTGTCTAACTTTCTTGATGTTTTCATCTCAAATCACTGAACTCGAGCTGTTCCATGCTCTACATACTGATATCTTTAGTCATAACATCAGGTCATACTTAAGCCCACAATCAGTTTATAGACTAGAAAGAAATTGGAGCATCATTATTTGGCTGAAGCATGACTAATCAATCGCTGAAATGAGAATCAGAGGGGTAAAAAGGTGGAAAGAATGTATATTTCACCCCTTCATTTGAGCTACAAAGGCAGGAAGGCTCACCATGGTTTTCTGATGAACAGGAGTGACCACATCACATGACTATCTGCTTAGCATCACTCCTACTGCCTTTATCTGGAATCAACCTTCAGATGTCTACATATCAGCTTAAAGAGCAATCATTTTGAAGTCTGAAGATGATTGGCTCAAAGGATCATCAAGTATTATGTCCTAATTCTGCAACTTTCAGAAAATAAATGATTATATTAAATATAAAATGAATTTCTAATAAGTGAATGAAACCACCCATCTACACAGACAACTTTGGATTTGCCTCCACACATAATAACTTGGAAAAAAATATATAGCCTGTGTTTATTCTGATACCATAGCTACAGTCTCTAAGAAGAGCTATAACTTGCTAACAATTTTCCTGATTTATGTTTGAAAACATACAGGGCATGAAATGATTTCTGCAACCTTACATTTTCCTCAAGAACACTGGTGAGCTCAAATATATTCTAAAACCCGTGTGGTCTTGCTTGTTAAATCTCAACTTCCAAGAGAAATAGATGATGAGCAATTATACCTGCTATACCCTCCAAACAGGTTATTAGATCATTTTTTCCATTAATAGAGAAAGAAAGGGGGAAATGAAGAGAAAGAAGAAGATAAGGGAAGAAGAGGAATGGAAGGAAGAAAACGAAGCTCCTTTCACATAATGTTTACATTGTAAAAAGTGATTACCTTCTTTGACAGTACAATAAATATTCCAAAGAGCAGGTTATGGATAATATATGGTTATAAACTATCCCTCACCAGACAAATGTTAGTGATACTTCTTTTTAGTATTTAACCTATATGGAAATTTGCTTCACAAGCTGCAATTGTGCTAATAAAAAGAGGTATTTGTGAATATAAATTATATTAGTCATAAATCAGCTTTATTAAGCTAATATTACTGAGGCTGAGATCAAATTGAGATAGGCAACATATATATATATATTATATATATATCAGAAACACTGTTTCTATGCTGCTACATAAGTGGCTTTGCAAACAGAAATGCAAAAATCTGGCTATGTTTCATATAATATTGGCATTCTGAATCTGGATCTTTAAAATAGTCAAATATCCTTGTCAAATATGCATATTTTCTAAGTTAACAAGATAATTCACATGTATAAGAAAGTATAACATAACTACACTCAATGGTTAGCAGGTTTTTTTAGAGTTTGAACTGGGTTCTTGGCGTCAGCAGAGCTGTAGGTGAGCATAAGTAGACCCTTTGGGATCTCCAGTGTCCTGTGTGTTATCCCAGAGATTGTAAACACACGCAACCCTTCCTTGTGGTGATTATGAGCATCACCTAGTTTAGTTAAACAAGGTATCTTTCATAATCGATGTACAGGTAAAGACTGAACTCAGAACACTTCTCTACCTCAACAGGTGTTCCAGACGGAACTACAGATGTTCACATCTGTACCTGCTGTGCATGTCTGAGGGAAGAGGGGAAGTTAGGACTACACCCCATGAGCTATACAGGGTCATTTAGGGAGGAGATTCCACAACTGGAAAGAAATAGAAGTGAATAAATAAATAGTATCTAATCTCCAAGAAAATGAAACCTTCCCTGTCTAAATGATGAAGACATTGGGTTGGAAAGTCAACCATCACAGGAGTTTTTATCAGAAGCATATTGGCATAAGTTTTCACTTAAAAATATGCAAGAAGTTTTTGTCCAATTTGCCAAACCTGAGGTATCCACACTATTTTATTTCAAAAGACTAGGAGATCTTTTGCAACTATCCTTTAAGAGAAAGCATCTTCTTAGGCTGACCTATCCTGCTTAAACTCTACCACTGATTCTACATGAAGTACTATTAAAAATTAGTCTCAAAATAATTGAAAGCAGACTAGTTCTAGAAAAGAAAATCCATGAACTGAGGCTGTGGCTCAGTGGTAGAGTAGGTGCTTTAGCATGTGAAATATACCCTGGGTTCAATCCCCAATGCCATATAGATAGAGATAAAGAGATGATAGATAGATAAGTAGATAGATAGAGAGATAGATGATAGATAGATAGATGATATAGATAGATATATAGATTAGATATAGATATAGATATAGATATAGATAGAGATAGAGATAGAGATAGAGATAGAGATAGATATAGATATAGATATAGATATAGATATAGATATAGATATAGATATAGATATAGATATAGATATAGATATAGATATAGATATAGATATAGATAGATGTGGGGCTTGGGGAGATTGTTAATTGGTTAAAGGCACTTTCTCTGAAAGCCTGATGGATGACCAGAGTTCGAATCCCCAGCACCCACACAAAGCCAGATACAAAAGCGGTGCAACACTAGCAGTGGAAAGTGAGGTCAGGAGAACACAGACGCTCAGAGAGCCAGCCAGTCAGGCCTTCCCAGCAGCACAAAAACAATAGGGACCCAGTCTCAAATCAAATAGGAGGAGAGGACCAACACCACAATGTTGTCCACTGACTATCACATTTGTGTTGCTGCACAGTCCCCCCCCCCACACACACAGACCCAGACACAAATAAAAAACGAAAATAAATATCTTTAAACTCTCCTCCAGCACACCACCCACACCTTCCAGCATGAGCACTAGCTTGTGAAAATGGAGAACTTTTCCTCATTTCATGTCCTGATGTGGAATTCCCCTTACTCTACTGGGACGGCGGAGCTAATCTTGAATCTGCATTTCGAAGCCATATTACTTCAACCAACTGACAGTAATGAAGTGACAAGAGAAGGCCCCCAGTGCAGGATTTTGAAAACTTGAATTGATGGAGATATTTCAAATGAATAACAAAATCACAATATTATGATACTCGGTAATCATGATCTCATAATGGCAGGTGCTGTTGTTCATGGAGAAATGTTCACTTGGTTTTCTCATACTAGTGGTTCAACTGAAAGATACGCCAACTGCTCCCCGGAGAAAACGGAAGATCTGCATTTAAATAGAGACATAGTATTCCAAATGCACCCTACCTAGAAGGCAGATACCATCATGATTTCATAGTAAGAATAATTCAGATTGTATTAAGTTCATTTCAATGCTGTGGCTGTCCTCATTTCAGAGAGCTCAGCTTATTTCTATGACACTCAGTTTCCTCTGTGCCTCCTTCACAATGTTTGTCCCAAGAAGTTAAAATTAAACCTTGCTCCAAAGCAAAGTCCTCACGCTAACAACAAGCAATTACTCCTGTACATACGGTTTCTGATGTGTACAGAAAAAGACCACAGAAGATAGCTGGGCCAGATATGTTAAATAATTGAAAGGTATAATGACTTAATAGGGTAGTAAGCTTAGTTTACAACGCAGACAATTTAAAGCCATAAAAATACTGTGTAAAAATTGTATCTTGTGGTTGACCATTACATATCCCATCTATTATTCAAAAGTAGCTCAACAGTGTTTTTCTTCATTAATGTGGCTTTTGGCCTTTCCCTCGAAATATTTCTATTCCAACAGTTTTCCAACAATTTTCAAACGAGATTTTCAGCATTGTATCATATAGTTCTTTCGCTAGGGCGATCGTCCCTGTCCTCAGTGTCCAACGGAAGCCCATTTCATAAGTCAACCTACAAATCTTTAACCTCCCAGAACACGATTTGGTTTACATTTAACAGACCAGGTAACACAGGACATCAAAACAAAACTCAAAGCCACTTCGATGGCACATCCGTAAACAAAAGAACTTCAAAAACAACCCCTTTTCCAATAACACAGGGAACCAGGGACTTTTCTGCATTAGAAAATAACAAAGAGCATCAAAAAAAGTTTTGCCTTGAGTGTTCAACCAAGACACATAGCATGCTGTAAAGGAGGGGGGGTGAGACACTTAGGATCAATTTCCAACATAAACCCATTACCTCTGGCAGGCTCTAGCTAAAATTCTTCCTGAAACTGAAATGTCCCTGTAAACAAGGTTACTGAGAACAGCCTCAGATACTGTCCTCAGCAGCAGCAGCCTATGTGCTTAGTTAGACCTTACCTTCTGACCCTGTGCACACCATCCTCACACTCACTCACATTCAGAGCTCACAAGTGAAAGATAAACAACTGTGCAGACAGTTAATATTCAAATACCCTGGCAGCAATAAGTGGTACTCAGTTAGAGGTGGGGACAAGGTACTTTCTTGGTAACCTTTTAACTTCTGGAAAAATCTGTAGATAATCAATTAGCAGCACACATGGAAACCTAACCCATTGATCTAATCTGTTTGGTTAGAGCACTCCCCATCAGAAAATCCTTGCCCCCCACCCAAACCACCCCCAGGCCATTCCTACTAAGGAAGGCCAGAGGGTTCAGTGTATATCATGCACAAGATTTAAATGCTGCTTTGATTTATTAGACAGCAGGAGCCCTCTTCTAACTGTATACATCACCCCAGACAATGGACAGTTTGGAAAGCAGTCTGTTGGCACTCTGAACAGACACACATTTAACTCTATGTACTCCAAGTTTAAAGAGTTGTGAGAATTGCTTCGGGAAAATAACAAAGTCACGCACAGCAGACAAACCTATATTTAAAAGACCACAGAGGCCTGTTTCATCACAGGGTTGTTTTCATACTTGAAGGAAAAGAATTCCCTTCAAGGTCATTTCATTTCCATCAGCATTTTCTTGCGGCCTTCCACTCCTGGGCTCAGATTTGAGAACTGTTCGAATTTCCCTCTCTTTTCCTCAATGACAGGAGTGTTTCTCAGGTTGGTTAACTCATTTTGATAACATCAAATCTACCGGGCAGGAGAGCAAAAAAGATGAACAAGTGAAACCAATCACCAATCCCACTCCTGACTTCTTCCCCAAGACATTTCTGGTCTTTCTGCTGCCTCTGAATGTGGGTATTATCCAAACACATTCCATTATCCGGTCTTTGGGCAGCTTGAGAAACAAACTAGTTCCTCTTCAAAACTAGACTAAGTTATTCAGCTGCTCTAAAAATACTTCACAACATAGACAGGTCTCCTGATCTTAAATGATGAAGTCTGAGTGTTTTGAAAGCCTAGGAGGTTAGAATAACCTTATGATTGAGTCCCTTTAACTCAGAGATTGTCTCTTATTCCTCTCTCCCTTCCTATTTCCTTTGTGGGAGGGGGTACTCGATTCAACGTTGTCTTTGGTTTCCATCAGCCTGATCACTTGCTCTCTCTGTGTGCCTGTCTTGTTGCGGGGCCCCTGGTTCTGATCCCATCACACAGGCCCAACAAATCCATGTGGAATTCTGAACACAACAGAAGCAGTAACAACAAATAAACACATACATCGTCATCACCATCATGGCACAGCACAGAGGCTTGGGGCTCCTAGGCCTTTCCCAACTCTTCCAGAATTGCTCATTAAGATTCCAAAGAGGGAAGGGTACAGCTAGGAAAGGTTGCCTGCTGGAAGAGAAGGGGAGGGGAAGAGGGGACTTATGCCCTCTGTGTCTTTCTGGATCTCCCTTCACAACTCACCGAAGGGCATGGGGGTGGGGACAGACTGGGACTCTACCCTGCAGGCGCTATAGACTTGAGGGGCAGGATAAGTAAGCACTTTGAGAGACTTAGGTGACCTCCAGACAACTTGAGTGACTCCTCTGGAAGGTGAAAGGACCTAGGACAGGAGCCGCAGCAATGCCCACATTTTCCAGCCCAAGAAAGCAATCCTCAACTCCCGACACCACTTTCTTCCACCACGACCCCTGCCCCGTGTCCCCTCACCCCTCATCCCTCCCCAGAGCCTGTGTCCTCACTGCCCTTAGAGTTTGACACTTTCATCAACAAGCTCTGGAGTCTCCAGCCAGAAAGGGGGATGGGAGGGGTGCTGAAAGAACAAATCTAATTGCAATTAGAACCTGTGTGTCTAACACACACACACACACACACACACACACACACACACACACACACACCCCTGACAGTTTTGCAGTCTTGGCCAAGCAAGTCTACAAGAGGTGGACAGTACTTACACTTGTGTTATTGAGGAAGGGATTCCTTATCTCCCCCTTTATCTTTTTCTTTCTTTTTTTCTCTTTTTCTTTATTATTATTATTATTATTTATTATTATATTTCCTCCAAGACACTCTCTAAGCAAGTGAAGGCGGTTGGCAATCCAGGATTCCAACCAGGACTGCAAATAAAGAATGCCCCAGATGCAAATGTCTGTCTCCAGGTACTTGCCAGTGGATCATCAAGATCTGGGGGCCATTTACCTTGTCAGGGTCAGAACTGCAGCGGGTTAAATCTGGTGAGTCCTCGGGGATTTTTTTTTTTAAAGAAGCCCAAGCCGGTGTCTTTGGCTATGAAAGTCTACCAACAATCCCCCACCCCCTCTCTCCCTGATGCAGCAGGCACAGCGCACATCCTACACACGCCTCCTCCAGCCGGGCTCCCGCGACCTCGGCGGGCGTGCGGGCGAGGGGAGCGGGCGGGCCGGCCGGCCGGGGGCCGAGGGGCAGCGGGGCAGCCGGGGAGACCGGCCTGGAAGCCCCGGGCTCCGCATCCGCCCGCGTCCGCGTCCCGAGCGGCCGGGCAGGCACTCACCGAGCCGGGCGGCCGGCCGGGGCCCGAGGGGTGCCCGCGGCTAGCCGGAGCGCAGAGCCGCCTCCCTTCGCTCTTGGTAGCGTCGGTCCGCACTCCGTGTGACCCAGGACGTCATGATGCCTCGTCTGTTTTCTCAATGATAACTTAGCAGAAGACCAGAGAGGAGAGGAGACAGTGCCCGGGTGGGTGCTCCCAGGCTGGGTACGTGCTCTGTGCGTCTCTCTGCATGCCTTTCACCCTCTCTCTCTTTTTTAAAATAAATCTCTCTCCTCTACCTCTTTCTCTCTCTGTGTGTGTCTCTGGCTATTTTAAAAAAAAAAGGCAAGAAAAAACAAATTGCAGGCACTGTCATGATTAGATGCCATTACTACGTGTGCATAATTGACGCCTCTGGGTGTGTAGAGATGTGGGTCTGTATGTGCTAGGGATTTCTCCCCCCTCGTGAAACCCTGCTGCAGCCGCAGCCACTGCAAGAGGAGAGGCAAGCATGCGTTCATCCTTTTGTCTTTCATTTTACCTTCAGGGTGACATTCAAGGCAAACGGCTCCCTTTGGACCTGCCCGCCAATCCCCCGCTTGGGCAAAATAAATTTGGGAAGGTGGGGAGAGAGAAAGAGAGAGAAAGAGAGAGAGAGAAAGAAAAACAAAAAGAACCCTAGGAGGGGGAGGGGAGAGGAAAGGTGAATCCCTTCATGCCCGGTGCTTTGCATTTAACTGACCTGGTCCCGATCCTGTCCTACCCACCTCCCGACACTGCAGACCCATCTTCCTACTACCCACCACCGGGCCCAGGGACCAAGACAGCCAGGAGCATCCAGCCAGGGCCGCGAGCCTTCTGCTCACACTTGCTGACTTGCATCTCTCCGTTGCATACTCAGTGTGTAGGCCTAGCACAGCTGGAGCTATTTTTGTCTCCCAGAGATTTTTTTTTTCTTTAAAGCCCTTTTTTTAAAAAAAAAAAATGGGGAGGGGGCAGGGAAGGAAGACAGAAACAAAAGTCCAAGCTTGTATCTGAGGGGTTCTAGGGGCACTTTAGAAAATTGGAGAAGGATGGGGGGGCAGGGAATCCTGGATTCTGACTCACCACCAGGGGAGTTTGGAAGGGCAAAAAGGTTAACCAGTTTTACTGGAGTTATTCTACATAGGGAAAAAACTTTAAAAAAAATACAAAGATGCCATGGGTGGCATTACTATGTTTGTAATCATTTCCCCAGCTTCAGTAGGAAAGATCTCAGCATAACCCTGGTTATTTATTTCTGCAAGCATGAGACCGCGTGGCAGCCAGACAGGTGAAGAACACATCACTTCTGTGTGTCATATTTACTTTGTCTGTTCCTTGTCTGGGATGTCATCTCTAGTCATCATAACATTGTGTCTATTACTCAGCCTGTTATATTCCTGATCAATAACTACGCAGCAGGCCTGACCACAACTAGCCCTTATGCATCACTAATTTCCTAATGGAGTAACAGGACCAGCCTGAGGAGTTTTATTTCTTTTCCCAAACCTGACCTTGACCTGGGCCACCAGCATGTCACCATTCCCTATGGATTCCACATTCCTAAGAGATGATAACAGAAGCTGAGGTTGTAAGGAGAGAGAGAGAGAGAGAGAGGTAAAAGCAGAAAATTATATGTGAAAAGCAAAGAGGACCAAAAAAGTCTTTTTTAAACTCATCCAAAATCAGCTGCAACTGCCTTCCATTTAAACAAAGTTTCTCTCTGAGAGGTTGGCTAAGTTTAATGAAAATGGAAAGTCACTTGTTGGGTCTTCTCCCTTCCGAGTCACAGTCCAAGAATTGCTAGCAAATCCCACAGGGAAGACACTGTAATTATGCACAGGCCAGACAATCAGAATTGGAGGAGAGCCGGGCTGAAGTAGACTAAGAGGGTCAGAGGACTATTGACAAATGGCCAGGTCCCAAGACTGGAGCGGAGCCTCTCCACCCTTGACAATCAGACATGGCTGTCCTGGCTCTGCATGCAGTCTCCTTGGACCGACAAGAAGATGAGTTGGTACTTTCCCCAGGGTACCTAGAGGTGACCAGAGCCATTGATTCCAAAGAGCCAGGGTCTACTCAGGATGCCAGACTATAGACGTTACTGGTACCTTTCCAGTAACTATCCAAGAGGTACGTTAATATACAACCTGGCTCCCTGGCTTTTTTACTTATTAACCTCAGAACAGACCCTTAAAGACCCATCAAGGCAAAGGGAAGGAACTGGCAAATGTGACTAACTTGAATCCACTGAAATCAACTTTTTTTCCTCTCTTTTCAGACAAATGCTGATCATGCTGTTTGTCACCAACCCATGGGCCAGTGCAAGGGGCAGGATTGTTCTCCTCCCAGGGAGGAGACTTGAGGTGTTATGTCGAAAGGATGGGCTCATGGTGCCCAGACCAGATAGCTCTGTGTCTGCCTGCAAGCATATGACAATGCCTTGATTGGGTAGACCTCAAACTCAGAGCACCCCTCCCATCTCCACAAAGCCTAAATACTGAGGCTACAGGCATCTCCCACCATGTGTAACTTGACTGGATACTTTTTAAATGAAGATTCTCCAACTCTGACTCCCTAAGAATGCCATCTACCGCTCAGATTTTTTTTTTTTTCAAGGTCACACTCCTCAGACTATGTTCAAGTCTTTATTTTCTGGCTTCACCTTAAATTGGAGAGTTAATATTATTGCAGAATGCTCAATGTTACTTCCTAACCAAACCAGGAAGGCAATAAAATGCTTACTAAGGTGGTCCATGAAACGCAAGAAGGTGAGGTTCTAAATGTTGGCTATGCTTAGGACATGTAAATCTAATTAATTCTCTACAAGGACAGGAGAGGGAGATTCTAATACTCCCCACTCCGCCCAAGAATACTGAAGCATGGAGTCGAAGTGTTTGTTCAAGTGATACCACTGAGATTGAAATCCAAGTGCCCTGAGCTCAGATCTGCTCAGCGAGCTTTCTGCTGGACTTCTTGCCTGACAACTTTATGTTTAACTCTGATGCCACCCCCCCCCCCCCGTAGTCAGTCAGACTGAAGGCTCACTGTTTAATTTAAGGCCCAGGGAACTCCCATTCTGGAGCCACTATACCAGCATTTCTGGTCCCTCTTCTGCCTCTTTAAATTCTAGTCCCTATCCAAATGCTATGGATTGCTGAAGGCCAAGTTCAAATCCTACTTCACCCACAGTGCTGTTATTTATGGCTGGTAGTTACAACCACCATCTTTCACCATTTCCCCACTGTCCAATATTACACAGTGCATCACTGTTCTCTAACTGTTTGGGGTTTGTTCTTAATCCCTTCTGCGCCTTCCCATTCTTATCTAACAGAATTGTGCCCTTTTTTCTCTTTGTCTTTTCCGGTTTATCTAACATCCTGCCAAGCACAACACTGGTGTTAATTAAACAGTGTGTGATGCATGGCTGATACAACACTCCTCTTTGGAGAGCTAGGATGCCACTTCTCAATCTGAACATTGTATGGAGCAAAGGCTACATTGCTTCCACGAAAGAAATTACAGACTCTAGACAGTCTTAGAAAACAATCAGGTCAGCCTGGCCTGAGAGTGCACACCTGTAATCCCAACTGGCAGGGGGCTGAGGATCTGAAGTTTGAGGCCAGGCTGATGTAGGTTGTAATTCCCTGTCACAACAGACATAAATGCAGGGAGGGAGGGAACCATCGAGTCAGATGAGTGGTGAAATTATTTAGCTGAAAAAGTCCCTATGATTAGGAGGAACTTAGTTTTGAGCCTGAGGATGAGGATTGGATATGTTTTCAAAGCAATTGTAAATGTAGCCATTTTTTTCTTTTTTAAGGTATTGCAAGACTTTCTGCTAAATTTCCCATTTTCTCATAAAAATGTTAGGAACTGAAGTAGAGTCTAGTGATCAGAAGAAGAGCTCACTTTGGATCTGCTACTGGCCAGTGTGTGTGGCCTCTGTAAAGGATTTAACCCTTTCCAAAACTGGTTCTCTACTGATACAGGGTGGAATTAAACCCATGGCCAAGGTCCCTTAGTTCTACAAGACAGAGCATTAAAGAATATAATGGAAGGGGGAGTGAACGTGGACATGCAGCCTGCTCTGACACTGGTTTTGGGGGTGGGGTAGAGAGGTGAATTTAGCCAAGTTCAAACCTCTCATTCCCAAAGATAATTAAAGATTGGTCAGGAAAACAAAATCTATACACTCAAATTCAAACTCATATTTTCTAAAAATGTCCTAATTGCCCAATACAACAGTCAACAATATTATTAGGCATCATTCAGGCTGGCCTATAATTAATTTTCCTTCTAATACTACCAAATTATTGTAGAGACCTAACTCGATATGACTGAATCCAGCCTATGTTGTCTGAGGTCTTCAATCCACATGCAGCTTAATTAAATCACAGCACTCAATAGAGACCAGAGTCCTACAATGAAGCGACCTAGAGACAAGAGCCAGAAAGGGACCTTTTTCATATTTCCTGTTTGTAGCTCGCTTTTGAGTACATCTCTCTGTGTGTTCCTTTCCATGTTTTTCCCAGTGAATAGAACAGTCACACTCATTGGCTTGCTCACCAGGTTTTGTTGGGATGAAATGAGAGAGCAGAAGTGATAAGGATGAGGTGAAGACCATGAAATGGTAATCATGTCACATGTGTGACACCTTATACAAGCTTGTTTCTAAAACATGTCCGAAGATAGAACACATGGAGTCATGAGGCTTGGGTGCCTGGCTGAGATCTCCCTTGACTTCTACCACACCTTGTCAGTGACAGTATGTCCACATTTTCCAGCTGCTCAGGGTAGATTCTGGGTGACTATGCATATCGATTGCCCTATCTATAATCCTCTTTAAAACACCATGGTATAGACTCTAGGAAAATGGTTAATCACCTTTCAACTAAACCCAAGTCCATTAGAACACTTAATAGAAAGCTACACTATGACCCTGGCATGTTGACATGCAAACATTCTCATATCATATAAGGCAGGGCTCCCAACTGAGATCTCCCTACTCTCGGAATCCCTGAAAAGTCTTGAAGTTCTAGGTGTGTGTGTGTGTGTGTGTGTGTGTGTGTGTGTGTGTGTTGTTGTTGTTGTTGTTGTTGTTGTTGTCATTTTCAAGAGAAGATTCATAACTTCCATCACACTTCAGAAGTCTTCATGGATCCTAAAGCAATTCATAACACTGGTTTAAAAAGTTTATTTTAAAACTTATCTTAAAGAAAACCCACGTTCACTTAAACCAACTGTCCTGCTGGTGACAACATGGATGGTATATGCCAACCACCAGTATTCAGATGAGAACCCTCAGACATCATAAAAGTCTTAATAATCAAAGGAATTTATTTTCAAGGTATTTTAATTAATCAACATCGGAAAATGCAGCACTTTGTAGGAAGAGTTGGTTAGTGCATGAAAATGAGTTTTCTGTATCCAGGCTGGCTAGCAACTGGATAAGCAAGGTGGATTAGTGTGGGTAATCTTCAGGGCTTCAGCAATGAAGGTGGGCAGTGCCCTGCACCTGTGGTGATGGCAAAGAATGGTGGACAGAACTCGGAGCCGAAGCCATGGGAGAGGGAAGAGGAACAGAGGGACATTTAGCAGGAAACTGGGGTCAAGTGACTTTAGTTTTCTGTCATAGACGACTGAATTAATGGTAGCATAGTCAAGATATACAAATAAAGGTTAAGAAAATAATGAATTTGGATTGAGATATGTTGGGTTTAAAAAGTCCTTTGGCATGGCTTGATTTCCCCTGGCACTGGGAAAGATCTAGAAGAGACGTAATGCTGGAGAAATTTATTTGGGACCCATCAGGAAATTGGTACTGATTTCAGCTAGTAATAAAAGCAGGATAAAAAGGAAATGACTTCTGAGAGTCTGAAATAAAACCGCACTTGGTTGAATAAGATCTCATTTGTAAGATATGAAATTACATAACACTCAAGGCAAAATAGTTAGTGTCTGTAATATTTAAATACTTACACACACCCCGCATTTTTACCGTGTATTTCTGGAAAGAACTTATTCATTTCTGAATTTTGTTTTCCACCTGGGGTTTTCCAAAGTCTTTCCATTTCAAGGCTTAATTTTCCATGTGAGATAGCACATTGGCTGCCCGGGTACAGAAGGGAGACAGAGCTTTCCTTGGCAACCAGGTTCAACTGGAAAAAATAATCGAGATGTCACCTGATGCCACCAGCTCCCAACTGTGTTGTCATCTGTGTGGCCCTGCCAGTTGCTGAACCAGCAGAGGAAACTCGCTGTCATGGAAAGAACGCTAAACTTAGAGTCAGACCCTTGTGGGGAAGACTCAGTCTGGCCTTCTACTGCTCTTGTGATGCCTGGGCAAGTTGTTCAAGCTCTCGATGTCTGATTCTATGCTTAGTCACTGCCCTGCCATCCTCCTTGATCCCTGGTATCTAGGTGACCACCAGAGGGAGGGCATGAATGGGACCAACCACACACAGCACAACTCACCTCTTTGACAAGCTCCTCCAAGATGATATCACCGTGTTACTCACACTTAACCCCATGTGATGGATCTCCCTCTTCCACATCCATCACAGCAGTGTGATCAGACTGTTACTTGAATCACTGATACCGTATTGTCCGTCACTCAGAGGTCTGTGCTTGTAATGTAGCTGATGACTTAGAAGTCTTTTAACTCACAATGTTCAACACAGTAGTTGCTTTGTGAGTATGGAATGAATGAGTGACCAAGAAGAATCTTTGCCTGTCTGTGGACCTACTTACAAACATTCTTTTGTTATGCCAGAAAGGGGAAAAGCTTGGCTAGCCTTACAGACAGGCCATAGACTACATGGCACAGGTGATTTGTTCAGAGGGGTCCCTCTATCCTAAAATTTCTGCATTCACTGTGTACTATACCACTGGATGTAATCAGTTCTTATATGAGGATATAAAATCTTTCATTTCCCAATCGGGTCCTTCTCTGCAAAAAAAAAAAGAAAGAAAAAGAAAGAAAGAAAGAAAGAAAGAAAGAAAGAAAGAAAGAAAGAAAGAAAGAAAGAAAGAAAGAAAGAAAGAAAGAAAGAAAGAAAGAAAGAAAGAAAGAAAAGAAGTCAACCCTGACCTCCCTTAACACTGATATATAAACACTGCATTTTAGAAAGCTAAGGAAAGGAAAATTAACAAGATGCAAAAGGCTACTATAATCCCAGAGGGATCTCAAAGGCTGTCACGGTGTGGTGGAAAGGACCTAGAAAGACACCAAATATCCTGTGATCAAATTCTTTAGGAGTTTTCTTAATCTCCCTATGATCATATATAGTCCATGGTCAGAGTGGAAATTACAATATTTTGGCATCACCAAACCTTGTCATGGAGTGGGTAAAAGAGATAATGCATGTCATGGGCAATGCCTTCAAAGTCAGCTGATGAGTCCACGTCTCTTCCCTTTCCTCCTTCTTGCATAGTTACCTTCCCGAAAGACAAGACAGTCAAATTCACCAAATTATATTCATGATCAATTTGTAAGCTTTGGCTTGATCAATGAAAAACAGTTTTTTGAAGGCTTGGTCCCCAGCCTATAGTGCTATCTTGAGGTGGTAGGAAGTTAGAACATCGAGAGGAAGAAAGTTAGAGCATCCAGGAAGTGCCCTAGAAGGAGTTATTCCCTTTCTTTTTCATTTATCAGCTGTCTTTCTCTGCCACACACTCCCACTGTGTGTCCTGTCCATCCACAGGCCTAGAAAGGACAGGCCAACCCTTCATAAGCTAAAAATTGTCACTTTATATTGAGTGTTTTGATAGAGTAAAGCTGATTAACAATATAACCAGACTCCTATAAAAGAGGATTATAGGGACTAGCTTATGTTAGTGGTTCCCAAACTTGGCCACACATCTCTTTACTTGGGAAGATTTTCACAATCCGCATGCCCAAATCACACCCCACAGCACTTAAGTAGTATCATTCAGGGGTAGGACCCAAGTAATGACGCTTGTTAAAAATCTCCAAGCAGGAGCTAAGGAGATGGCTAAGGGAGTAAAGTGCTTGTCATGCAAACATGAGGACCTGAGTTCAAATCCCCAGCACCCAGTTAAATGTTTGGGTATGGTGGCATGTGACTGTAATCCCAGCACCTGGGAGCTAGAGACAAGATCCCTAGGGATTGCTGGCTAAGTAATCTAACAAAATCAGTGATCTCTAGGTTCAATTAGAGGCCTTGATTCTAAGGATAAGGAGAAGCTAAAAAGAAAGACCTCTGACATCGACCTCTGGCCTCCACACTTGTTGCCTACACAGCACACACTCGCATGCGTATGTGCCTGCTCACACACAAACATGCGCATTCACATGCCAAACAAATGAATAAAATTTCCAAGTGACTCCAGCATACACCAATCTTTGGGACCCACTGGCTATTGTAGAGAAAGAGGCCTGTGTCAGATGAACCTAACTGATTGAGATCTGATAAGTCTATGA
Organism: Zapus hudsonius; assembly: GCA_004024765.1. NCBI lineage: Eukaryota > Metazoa > Chordata > Mammalia > Rodentia > Dipodidae > Zapus > Zapus hudsonius. The sequence continues at coordinate 70,163 of PVHP010000464.1, read as the reverse complement.
GTTGGATTCCAGTCCAGAACAGGCAATTCTTAACACACGAGTCCAAAATTCTTATTCCTCCTCCTTCAACTCATTTCTAGAAAGGGATTTTATTTGTAAATAAACTTTAGATAGGAAATAACAGTATATACTATCTCACCTAGTTAGTAAAAAATAAAAAAAAACCCTATGCAAACACCTATGTTTGTAGTGCATTGCAATTTATAAATGCTACATTGCCTTATTAATCTTCACAAAAATCCTGTGTGGTTACAAGAATTCTTATGCCCAATAATAGATGATAAAAACATGATAGTTCCATTCGCTACAGGACAACATCAGGCTCAAGACTCTGGAATCTATGCTGCTCTCCTGGGCTATCCTGTCTCAGATGCCCTACTGATCACTACCAGCAAGATCACATCCACACTTAGGCTATTTAAGAGTCTGCTCCAGTATGTTAGGAAGGAGGGTGGGAGGGAGGAGGATACTATTAAATATTTTTTTATTGTCCATAATTAGCTACATTATTTAATGGGCAAACAATGAGTTGTTATCCCCAGTTCCCCAATGCCCCTCTTCCCCATCTCCAATCGGCTGGATATCCTCCGATTTTTTTCTTTCATGCTATTTATTATGCTGATAAAACTATTACTCCCAACTGACTGAACAGTGACACTCTTTCAAGCTTTGCCTTTCTCAGGACTGACATTCCAAGGAACACCATCTGATACATGCTCTGTGGCTTTCTTCAGCTTGGTCCAGACTTCTCGAAGAAGTTTACCCTCTTAAAGATGACCCACCCACCTGATCACCCTATTTAATGCTGAAATAATTAAACTGGGGAGATAGCTCAGTTGGCAAAGTCTTTGTCTTGCAAACAGGAGAACCTAAGTTCAATTCCTATGCACACATCAAAAAGCCAGAGGTGGAGGTTTATAATCCCAGCCCTGGTGAGTTTTATAAACTCACGTACCTGGTGTGTTTTTGGCCAAGGAGGAACCCCATCCCCAAACAATAGATGACACCTGAAGAACACCTGAGGTTGCCCTCTGGTCTCCAAACATATGCACACACACATGTGCATGTGCACCCCACACATTCACACATGCACACACACACACACACACACACACACACACACACACACACACAAACAATTATATTTAAACTGTCTAAAACATGACCCATCTCCAGCCTCAGGCTCCTTGCCCACTACATCTTCACTTGAAAATTTACTTAAAATAAATTGAAGTCTGCTTTGCCCCCTCTATCTTCAAGCTCCAAGGGAATGACATTTTCTGGATTTTCCTTAGGCTGTTATTCTGAGCAGGTATAAAAGCACCTGGTACCATGTAGGTATTCAATGAATTTGTGATAAACAATTAAAAAATTGTGCCATGGAGAAATCCAAATGAAGGCTCTCTCTCCATGACATGTTCCTCTTTGAAAGCACTGTTCCCAGTCTGGGTCATCTTTCACAGTCTAATGAGGTGTACATGATCTCCAGCTCACTTAAAAGTAAAGTGAAAATTAAAGTGATTTTATACTGGAACTGGTTTTATTTTAGCTTTTTGGGTAATTGTTGGGAGATAAAAATTATATCAAAGGGGGATGGGGAGATGGCTCAGCAGATAAGAAGAACACTACTGCACAGACATAAAGATCTGAATTCAATTCCCAGCTCATTTGCAAGTAGCCAAGTATGGTTGAGCACACCTCTAACCCCCAGTACTAAGGAGGGCAGAGATAGGAGGATTACTGGTGGGTCCCTGGTCAGTCAGTCTAACTGAAAAGCAGGGAGATAGATGCAGGTTCACTGAGAGACTCTATCTCTGGGAAATAGGAAAATCTGGAAGAACAATAGAGGAGGACATGAATTCTTCCTCTGGCCACCTAAAGGGGGCAAATGCCTCTGTACACACACACACACACACACACACACACACACACACACACATAAAGAAAAAGAAACAAAAAATATGGACAGCCATGAATTGTGAAGAGAACAAATGCATCTGCTCACAAAGCTAATTTCTGTCTATCTACACCAGGCCAGACTTAGAAAATACTCAGCAGATCCTTCATGTCAAAATGTTTATTGGCTGATCTTATATTTTCCATCAGTCAAATTCTACTCTGAATAATGATCTATGGGATTCTAAGGGAAGTAAGCCTGAAACAAGGTATTAGTTGGGACCTCCTCACCACTTTACTCAGGATCCATAACATAACAGCAATGCTCTGTGTCCACAAGGACCTGTTCTCTGGAAAGGTCAAAATGCTGTGAACAACTCAGATATAATAAGCAGGGATGATGAGGGTCTATGGAGCTCAGCAAATGACCCAACTGACCGATTCCACTTCAAACACAGAAGGCAACAATGAGTGTGGAATACACAGTAATAATGTTGGTTCAATGCTCTGCTTCTCTCTGCTTCCCATCTTATCCAGCAAACCTGCATTTATGAAGTGAGCTCTTTTAGTAATGAAAGTGGTATTTATTAAATACAGCAGAAGTTATACCTCCAAACCAACATTTCCCTTCAAAACAGTCGCTTGGGGAGGCAATATAATTACCTCAGTGACTCTGTGATTGCTCTGAACATTTTGGGAATTCCTCTTTTAAAATCACCTTCATAGCTGGTTTAGGACTCATACAGAAAACCAATATCACTTCTTTATGGCTGTACTTTATATAACAAAAATACCACTTTTCAGTCTGTTGCAAATTTGGTTGGCCACTGTTGTGGGTCACAAATTGGCTTCCTGTCAGATTTTCCTAGGTATCAAAGACACAGTGGGCCATGCTGACCCTAATCACGTGTGTTAGGGGTCACGGCTGGTAACTGGAATGCTGTTTAAGAATGATACCTGAATTATTTAGTTTTCATTTCATGTGGGCTGAAACACCTTGACACTGAGACAGGGTTTGGGGGAATCTGCACTCTGTCCTCAGTTGGGAAATGTAGCTCTATTTGAGAACTTCAGTGCCTGGGTCCCTGGTAATCATTCATTCATATATTCACATGGCATCTGCAAAGCCCTTCTCATTGTTGTCTTGACAACAAAGCGCTTGTTGCTGATGAGAAAAGAAAGTAGGATCTGGGGAGAAGGCTAATTTAGTACAGGGTTTGCTTCAGAAGCATGAGAACCTGAGTTTGATCTCTAGTACCTTCCATATAAACAAAGCTGAGTATGGTGATGTCTGCTTGGAATCACAGTGCTGGAGACGTGGAAACAGGAAGACCCCTGGAGCTTGCTGATATGCTAGTTGAGACTAGTCTGTGAAGTTCAGGACAACAAGAGATCCTGTATCAATCACCTGAGGAAATGATACCCCAGGTAGTCCTCTGACCTCCAGGCACACACACGTGCATCTCCTCACACATAAACATGCACACACAAAATAAAAGTCAAGTGAAAAATTATGTTTGGTGAAACCCAAAAAATATATGCCCTGTTGTAGTCAGCTTTCCAGTTGCTGTGACAAAGAACTCAACCAAAAATTTCTTGTGGGAGAATGGGTTTACTGTGGCTTACAGACTGGAGGGAAGCTCTATGATGCAGGGAAAGTGATGCCATGAGCAGAGAGGTGGACATCACATCTGCCACAACTGGCTAGAACCTCCATAAGCCCGCCCACAACACACCTCCAACAAGGTTCCAATTCAAAACTACCATCAGCTGGGGTTCAAGCATTCAGAACATGTCCGTTTGTGGGGAACACCTGGGTCAAACCATCACAATCCACTCCTGGCCCTCACAAACTAATAATCACAGATGTAAAATGCAATGAACCTAGTTTTGCTCCAAAAGTCAATCCAGATGACACTCGAACATCATTCAACTGAGCCATAATACAAAAAGAAGAAGACAAAAGAATATAATAGCACAGAACATTTATACTGCAAAAGATGGCTTTGGAAATTAGCAAAGACATATTGAACCAATACAAGATTTAAAACAGACAGGGCAAACATCAAACTCTAAACACAAGTTCAATAATATACAGTGACAGGTCTCTTGGAGTTCCGCCCCTCCAGCTTGGTTACTCACAGTCTGGGAAAACTCTATCTGGTGCTGGCAGCTCTCCTTGGCAGCCATCCCATAGTCCTGTCATTTCACTGGGTCTTCAATGCAACCTGTTGTTCATCCTCCACACAGGCAATCCAACACACCTGATTCACACTGCCCATGGCCATTTTCAAAAGAAAAACCATGTTGCACATCCAATGACCCTCTCTTCCTGCATTTGTACCCCATAGCACCAGGTGGGCTACCAACTCAATAATCCAGTGGGGGAGCAAAGGCAACTTTGAAGAGCAGGAAAACTTCAGCATTCAAGCCCCTTGCTTCAAGAGTCTGCATTCTTCCTGCTATCCAAATGCAGATCACCTGGCCCAATCTCATTGGCTGTAATCTCTCAAAAAATTGCAGGCAGCCATTTTGGCCCAAAGATTTCATTTCTTTCTGTGCCATCTCCATAGGTTCACACCAGGCCATTTCCATACAAAGCAACCCTGTACAAGTTCTCAGGATATAGGCAGGCAGAACACAGCAAGCATCTCAGGAAAACTGCTTCTAGACCAGTCCTGACAAAGTTCTTTCTCACCCTTGTAAGGCAAACCTCACAGACCATAGTCCTTACTAATTTCAAGTCTTTCTAATTCTGACCAGAATGGTCCATCAAGCTGTACTTACAGCACTGCAAAATGTCCCTTAGACCAAGGTTTCAAAACCATCCACATTCATCCTACAATTCAGTTCCAAAAGACCAAAAGCCACAGAATCAGGATTCTAGAAGTTATGACAGATCCCACTCTCCGTTACCAAAATGGTCTAATTCTTCAACAAAGAACACAATCAAAAGCTGCTTGTAGAAGAATGGGTTTCTTTTGGCTTACAGACTCAAAGGTAAGTTTCATGATGGCAGAGAAAATGAGAGCATGAACTGAGGGGAGGACATCACGTCTACCACAGCACTGCAAACAATTTCAGGAAGGTGGGCCAATACTGGCAAGGGAAAGCTGGCTAGAACCCCCATAAGCCCGCCCCCAACAACACACCTCCAACAAGGTTCCAATTCAAGACTGCCATCAGCTGGGGATCAAGCATTCAGAACACATACATATGTAGGGGACACCTGAATCAAATCATCATATCCTTCCCCCCCCATCAGATGTATTCTTACTCGCTCACTGGTTAGTTTTGGGCATCTCATGGCTACAACCTTTAAAGATAGCCCAAAAGAGAATAAGGACTATATTTAATAATCCATAATATACTTACCTAGAATGAAATGCTTGCTGATCACTCTAGTACATGTGTGACCTCTGACAAGTCACTCATAAGTTCTAAGCTTCAGCGGAAGATGATTAATGATAATACCCATCTCTTACTCATGTCAAGAGGATGAGGACAATATTCAGTGCTGAGCACAGTGGTCATTTATTTCACTAATAGTAACAACCATCTTTTATTTTGAAATAGGGTCTGGGTACATAGCCCAGGCTGACCTCACGCTCCTCACCCTAGTGCCTCAGCCTCTCAAATGATGTTGGGATCATCATGCATACCATGCCTTGTTAATTTGATCATTTTAGCACATATATGCTAATGATATTTAAGTCATAGATTCTAGATCTCAAATCCTAGCGGCCTCCATTCACATTAATATACAGATGCCCATCAGCATTTCATGCTGACAAGAAACAAGATTGATTCCTTATTAGCTCAACTTCACAATTTATTCTAGCTCCTCAGCCCTTAGTTAAAGTCATCAATAATTGCATTTATTGAATTCCAAATCAAAACTCTCTGGTTCTCCATCCACCTTATTCTATCTCCCAGACCACAAACATGAGCAGCTGCTTGCATTTCATTTACTTATAAAGTCATATTGCTTCTAAGTTAGCAATTTATTTTTTCATTCTTGTAGGTACAAGAGAGACAGATAAGCCAACATCGTGACATCACTAGATGGTAGCTTAAAACACTATAGAAACATTATTTCATGGAAATCTTATAACAATCTTGTGCACAGGGTTCCATTAGGTTCTACCATGATTCCATTTTGATGACGTAAACACGAAGGCACTACAAGATTAAGAAACAAGCCAGGACTCAATCAGCAAAAACTTTGGGGACTAGGAGTCTAACCTATCAGGGTGCCCCAGAACAATGATATTCATCACTATAGGACTGCTGCTGAAATTTTTAAAATAATGATTCAAGTGGAACAGACCTGTAAACACAGCATGTAGGAAGCTGAAGGAAGAGAATCACACATTCAAAGCAAGCCATGGCTACTTAACAAGATCCTAATAATCTTCCAGTGACCAGGGGAGCTATATTGTTATTAACATGTGTAGAGTTCTCAACATAACATACTCTTGTCAAAACCCTATGATGGATAAGCAGTTGAAACTCCTCTGTTTACAGATGAGGAAACTCAGCCAAGAGTCTGAGCTACCCCTTGCCCAGTTCAGGTCACCATTACTAACCGCTGGACCAGAGCAATCACCTCCCAGTCCTGTGATCAGGCACTAATAAAACTCCTTGTTTCTAAAATCAAATCACCACTTCACCAGAGGCACAACCCTGAACCATTTTAAAAGTCAGAGTTAGTATATGTTATATATTTAGTGTAGCTCAAGTGTGGGTTGAGTGCTTTATTGTCCAGATATCATAGTTGCTTCAGCTTAGAGATTTGGAATATCTTGTCCAGGGTCGTCTGTGAGTAAGATACATAGGCAGTGTTTGAATTGAGCTTTTCACCTCTCTGGACTCAGGCAGAATGTTCTGGGTATTCAAACCTGGCTCCTGAATGCTGCCCTTGAACCTGGGTCCTCTCTCAAGCCTTGGCTGGTCTGTCTCTCTGCATCATTACTAGTTGGTATCACCTGGATTTCATGGCTGGCTGGAATAGCCACTTCCTATCTCTTGCTGGACTTCCTGATGATGACACCTACAGGAGGCCCAACCTGTCTCCATGGTAACAGATATACTTAGATATTCTCCGTTCAACCTTCATGTGAACAACCTGGCACCTGCTTATACCAGTAATCACTCTCACCTCCAGTCTCATTTTTTCTTAGCCTACGGGTCCCAAGTACATGGGCTCAATGACCTTGGCTATATGACCTTGAAGCCTTGAAGTCCCATAGAGGGAAATTTTATGTCATAGCATAGGTACTGAGAAACATGCTTACTTTCACCTTCTTTCACTTTTTAGCTAAACAAAGCAAACCTTGAACTTGTAAATTCATTATTTTACGCTCTCAAGCAGAGTGCCTGAACCAAGATTCATGACTTCAGTTGACCATTGGAACATAAGGTCCATGCAACACCCCCAAATCGAAAACCTAAATGACAATAGACTTAATTCGCTACACATACAAAATACATGTTTTCTTCCAAAGGCAGAAAATAAGACTAAAATCCTGAGACTATTAGATGTTATTAAGTACAGTAATCCTTGTGGAATAGATTTACATCAATTTTCAAACAATGAAACCATTGTTCTTAAAAGCAATGGTACTTGGAATCTCCACAGAGAACTGAGATCCAAGGGAACAACTCTGATTGAAGGGTGAAGGCCACACCTCCTCTCGGTTGTCGCCATCTGTCCAGGAAGACCAAACACACACAAACACACACACACACACACACACACACACACACACACACACACACACCTTGGTCTTGGTGTTCTTGTTTTTCTATGTGATTCTATGCTCAATCCTAAAGCTTATATTTTAACATGAGCTACAATGACATGATTGTCGAAGGCATGAATGTTTGACTTTAGGACCTGGGCATAAAGGAAAGGAAAAAGCCCCACATATTCTATTCTAAAGAGGCTTGCTGAGCCACAGGTGGTTTGAGAAACAAAATTGCCCTTAGCTACCATCTTGATGACATCACCTCTCATTAGCGCTGCTGGATAAAGGTGAAGTTTAGCTGACATGGGAGAAAACACACAATTTTGTCTCCCTCACCTTGTGACCAGCAATGCCTCTGACCACACTGCCATAACCTTCACCTGACTTTGAGTCATGTCAAAATCACTCCCTCTCACTCTAAAGTGTGCACCATTGTGAAAATTCTTCATATAAGCAACACTTGCATATTTTCATCATGGTTTGAAAGATGGCTTCCCATCTCTTCTCCTCCATGACCACCTACCAGGAACAGAACAAATATTAATCCAGAGTGAGATGTAGTTTTCATAGATCTAGACAGTGCTTGTACTGATCGTTTTCAAATTAATCTGTTTTGTAAGCTAAGCAGACTTCTTATGGCGGAACCTGATCTTTTCCTCATCTCAACGTCTTCTGGCAGATGGGAACAGTCTGACGTCGTCTCAAAACTTGGAAGAAGAAACACTAAATTTTCCACTCTGTTATGTTACATCAGAAAAAAAACTAAAAAGTAAGCCAATTACAGTATTGATTCCCTTTCAATCCTAAAGCTTATATTTTCGTGTGAGCTACGATGACGTGATTGTCGAAAGCATAGATGGCAAAATTGAGCATTTTGAAAGCATTTCTAAAATTCACAAGATTCTGCCTGGCTCCAGCATTACTCTCTTGGAGAAAAACAGTTAAGCTCACATAAGTATTTGTTGCATTTGTGGGGGGGGGGGTGTATTTGTATGCCTGTGAGTGCCCATGCACGGATACCATGAACATGTGTGCAAGTATATGTGGAGACCAGAGGTTGATATTGGCTGTCTTCTTGAATTCTCTCCTCTTTACTGAGACAAGGGCTCTCACTTGTGCCGGCAAACTTGCCATTTTGGCTAGACCAGTTATCTTGCCCCAAGGATCACCTATCTCTACCTCCCAGGTGCTGAGATTACAGGTGGACTTCCAGGCCCACCTGGCTTCTTCATAGGTGCTAGGTAATCCCCAATCTTGTCCTCATGCTTGCTCAGCAAGTATTTTCTCCACTGAGCTATCTCCCCAGCCCCCTGCATTAATTGTTACTGGTAATGACATTACTTAGCATGTACTGGTGGAGGATTTAAATGTCAGCACTTTCTTCATAGAGTCTTGTGTGATTTTTATTTAAGTCCCTTTCCCTTGGCATCTAAAACTTATATATACATATCACACTATTTTCTCTGGGGTTAGTTTGGAAAGTTGGGTGTTTTTTTTTTATTAAGCACTGAAAAAGGTTCAGTTCTTCTTAATAGTTGCATTTAAATGCATGTAAGAACACTTCTCTGTAGGTATTAGGCCTGAAAGTTCACAAGGAAGTCACCTATTATATATCTGTTCTATTTATATGCCTAAAGTTAATGCTGAAATGTATGGGAAAACTCCCCTAAAATTCAGTCTGAACTACTTATGCAAAGGGCCATAGGACTGGCCTCCATACAATTACTTAAGAGGTTGGAAAAGAGTGTTTTCCATCTTTCTTATGCTTGGAAATGGTTAGATTTTATGACTGTTGAGTCAAAGCCAAAAAAAATATAATTTTATGCCACAATATACAACCTTTTCCTTTGGCTATGAAAATTTATATGTACATATTTATGTGCATATATACATAAACATCTTCATAAACAGAGTGGTCTATTGGAGATGAACTGTATTTAAAGCATGTCGTTTCAGACTCTGCTGATATTACTGCTATGTTTAAAAAAAATCAGTGTTCTCCATAACTTACTAAATCACTAATAAATACCCTAAACTTATATTTCAAGATTAAAAAAAAAACTTTTTCCTTCCTTTTCTCCTTAATTTTTTTTCATACAAATTCATGCCTTGTGAAGGTTGAGTGAGGCCTGACCTCTGTAAGAAGTAAATCATTACAAATGAGTAATTCTCCTTCTCAGCCTCTTTGCTAGCTTGCTGCCTGCTCAATGGGAAACACTGAAGCCGGCGTATCAGCCTCCTCTTCATCAACCGGACCACAGACTACACACACAGCACACAGATTCATGGCCGGCAATGCTACTCATTTCTGGTTCCCCTTTGTATGTACACGAAATGTGGACTTGGTGTTTTCTCTACACAGTACCCTGAAAACCAGCCACATGATCAAAATACATGATGCCACCATGCCATCCCTGGGCTCGGAAAAGCCTTCAAATCACCTGTTTGCCTCTTTGCCTCTTTTTATTGATTTTTTTTAATTCTATTCTCATACTTCACTGCACATTGGTCATATTCACCCCTCTGACACCTCCTCTTTTCCCTTCTCCCTCCTATTGGCCCTCTTCCTCCCCCAAACCATTCCCTTCTGCTTTCCAGTCTCTCATCTCTACATATTATATGTGCACACAGCCACAGCTATGTCTAGATTTTGCATGAGAGGAAACCTGTGATTTGTCTCTTTCTGAGGTTGGATGATCCTATGCTATCACAGGCCCTAAAAATTTGAGACTTTCTAAACACTTCCAGCAAAACAGCAAGATAGAAAATCAACCTCGGAAAACCAGAATCCGGAGATGGGGCCTCATGTATATACTCTAGGTACTCAGCAGACAATGGCAGGAGGATCATGGAGAGTTTCCCTTGTCTCCAAAAATAAAAAATAAAAAAATGAGCCTTTCTACATACCAGTGATAAACTGGTCAAGAAAAAGACCAGGAGAAAAGGTCCCATTCATAAGAGCTTTAAGATAAAATATGTAGGAGGCCCAAGTAGCCTATGAAGAGTAACCTATACATCACAGACTTTAAAACCAAAGAATCTGGGCTGAAGAGATGACTTAGTGGTTAAGGTGTTTGCCTGCAATGCAGAAGGACCAGAGTTTGATTCCCCAGTGCCCATATACAGCCAGATGCTTAAGAGGGCGCATGTGTCTGGAGTTCATTTGCAGTGGCTGGAGGCCCTGGAGCACCCATTTTCTCTGTGTGTGTGTCTGTCTGTCTGTCTGTCTCTCTCTCTCTCTCTGTCTCTCTCTCATAAATAAATAAATAAATAAATAAATAAATAAATAAATAAATAAATAAATAAATAAAAACAAAGAATCTGAGAAGATACTAGAATGTGGGAAGACCTTCCATGTTCATGTTTGTCTCTTTTATTTTTTTTGGGGGGGTGCTTGCATGTGGAGGTTGAAGGACAAACTCAAGTGTCCCTCCTCAGAAGCATCAAGTGGGCTACACTGGCCAGCAGGCTTCAGAGACCCTCATGCCTCCACCTCCCCAGAACTGGCATTACATGTGCCAGCCACCCGACATTTTTATGTGGGTCCCAGGAAATGAACACAGGTCCTCAGGCTTGCCATTTGCCGACTGAACTCTATACCAAGACCTACTGGTTTGACTTTTCTTGATCCACGCCTGCCTATAGACCACATGAATTGCTGACTGTGTTTTTTGCTGGAATTTCTCACTTCCCAAGCTATTGAATGTACCTGGCTGGAATTTTACCCACACCATTCCTGGCTTTTGTTTCCTGTCTCTCAGGCTCAGCCCTGCATTGTCCCCCTCTCTGTCTCTTCATGAACACCACTCAGAGTTAGAGGCAAAATATTTTCATCCTAGAAGAGTCCTTAATGTTTAATGTTTTCCTCCAAGTGCAGAGGCACACAGTAAAATATTTCACAGACAGTCCCTGTTTGAGGGTAGTGTCTGGTTAACAGAGTCTTGGAGCCAAGATGCCAAAACACTGACTGTCTTCAGAGACTGCAAGCTATTTTCTGCTTCTCTCTCACCACTCCCCTCCGACACATACCTTAAGAAGAATTAGGTCCAAGCTCTGGAGCCCAGCAGGCCCTGCTATGGACTGGAATCCACGATTTTAGCACCCCACCACTCTTAGCATCCAGCTCACCAAAACCAAAGGTCAGCATTTTGATCCATCACTATGAAAAGGTCACTGGGTCCTGCTGGAGACTATAAAATAGGGTGGACTATTCAGTTGATGTTAACAAATGGGCCATTGTAACAGGGATTCAAGCAACTTCAGAGTGTATGTCCTTGTTAGTCTGCAGCCTTGAAAAGAAGGGGAGCCATGTGGAAGTGTCGAAGAAGGAAGTTCATGAGGTTTCAGAAACGTTGAAAAGGTTTTAGGACCCAGGCTTTTTGAAAAATCTCTGATATCGGTGGATTGAGGCTGGTCATGATGGTACAATCCTATAATCTCAGAATCCAGTAAACTGAGGCAAAAGAAGTAAGAGTTCAAGGCCAGCCTGAACTTCATAGCAAGTTCTTGCCTTAAGAAAAAAAAAGTTAAAAAAAATAAAGAAGCAAAAGGAGGAGGAGAAAGAAAAGAAAGGAGGGGGGATTCAGGAGAAAAAGGGAAGGAAAGAAAGAAAGAAAGAAAGAAAGAAAGAAAGAAAGAAAGAAAGAAAGAAAGAAAGAAAGAAAGAAAGAGAGAGAGAGAGAGAGAGAGAGAGAAAGAAAGAAAGAAAGAAAGAAAGAAAGAAAGAAAGAAAGAAAGAAAGAAAGAAAGAAAGAAAGAAAGAAAGAAAGAGAAAGAAAGAAAGAAAAAAGGAAGGAAGGAAGGAAAGAAGGAAGGAAGGATGGAAGGAAGGAAAGAAGGAAGGAAGAGAAGAAGGCAAGCAGGGAAAAAAGAAAGATGGAAAGAAGGGATGAAAACAGAGAAGATAAATAAATAGGTTGAAATTCCATTATGACCCTTGTCTAGAATGAAGCATCTCCCAAATTGTCACCCACTGGCTCCCATGTCACTAACATCTTAAAGGGGGAGTTGTGTTGGTTTGATAGGTCTCTGATTTCCACAGCAGAAAACTAAAAATAGCCAAAAAGTATTTACTAATTAACTCAAGAGAACAATGACAGGGCTGAGGAGATAACTCATTGTGTAAAAGTGAATCCTTTGAAAGTGTGACAGCCTGAGTTTGTATCCCCCAGAACCCAGGTAAAGCTGAACTTGGAAGTGCGTATCTTTAATATTAGTCTACCTACAGATGGGCAGTGAAAAATCCCCGGGTGCTCTCGAGCCAGCTGCCCCAGCCTATGTACCAGTGAACAAGAGACCCTGCCTCAAACAAGGTGGAAGATGAGGACTGACACCTGAGATTGTCTTCTTACTTCCATGCACACAGATCTCAACAATAAAGCTGATTTAAAACTCACCCACCATGATTCAGGGAACTGAGCAGAAGAGGGGGCTGAAAGAATGTAAGTGCCATGGTGAGGAGAATATCCAGAGACATTGCACCCCTCAGCAACAATGCACAAAGGAGAAAGAAGGAAGGAAGGAAGGAAGGAAGGAAGGAAGGAAGGAAGGAAGGAAGGAAGGAAGGAAGGAAGGAAGGAAGGAAGGAAGGAAGGAGAGAGAAAGAAAGAGAGAGAGAGAGAAAGAAAGAAAGAAAGAAAGAAAGAAAGAAAGAAAGAAAGAAAGAAAGAAAGAAAGAAAGAAAGAAAGAAAGAAAGAAAGAAAGAAAGAAAAACTAGCTACGTCAGGTGCAGTTCATAACCCCCTACTCTATGGACAGATCCAGTATGCGCACTGAGGAAGGACACCAGCGGGTAGGGGACAGAGAGGAGGGAAATGGGGACACCTTCACAAGATTTGCTCATACAATGTATATAATTATTCATAGTAAAGATATAAACACACACTCACACTCACACATACACAGAGAGAAAAAAAGAGAAAATGAGAAGAAAACAACAGCCCCAACTTAGAATTCAGAGAAACAGCATTTAGGGACTTCCAAGGTGAACGCCTAAGAAACTTTGCAGCTTCTCCCTAGGCCTCTTGAAGCATTCTCTCCAGATAGTCCTTCTTGGAATCTAGCCACCATGCTGTGCGAAGTCCATACCACAGGGCCTTAGGTCAACAGTCCCTCGTGCATTCCCAGACCACAGCCAAAATCAACTGTCATCCATGTGAGTGACCCGTTTGGACCTGTGCCCATTCCAGCCCTCAGAGATAGCTATATTCAATGCCCGACAAACATCCTCCTGCAACTACAAGGAAGGAACTCTCCAACCAAACCCTCCCCAGTTCCTGGCCTACAAAATCACAAGCCTAAAGTGGCATTTTTAAATGACTAGATTGAAGGTGGGTTTTCACACTGGCCATTCACAGTGACAGCAGGATGTTATGAGAATGAGAATGGGACCTCATCATAAAAGTCTAAAATAGGTGGCATTGTCTTTGGGACCAAAAGTCATGGTTAGTGAAAGCTGAAAGAGCTTCAAGGAAGTGCAAAGTTAAAGAAGGGAATGGAAAATAAGTGAGAAGGGGTGCAGAAATGGAGGGGTGCCTGGCTTAAATAATGGCAGGACAGTCAGTAAAAATTCTAAAGTAACATGGAAACCAGAAAAAGGAGTTCATGAGATTATGACTAAAGGGGTGTTGCAAATTGCTACATGCAATCATGGATAATAAAATCCAGCAAGATGGATGGACCCAGAAAGCTCTTGATCAAAAACTGCCAGTCAGTCATGGGATGTCTGTAAGATTTTTAAGAGAGGTGGACAGGACTGGCATTGCTAGGCTCTGATGAACACTTCATGAAAGACAAGATGTGTCAGAAAAAGGAGAGATCACTAGAAAGGTGGAAGGAAGCTAGATTGACATGGCAGGTGAGGGACCTATCACAAGAGTCTATGCCCCACCTCTTAAAGTGCCCATCACCTCTCAACACTGCTGTACTGGGTTCCAAGCATACAAGAATTCTGAAGGACATAGTCAAACAATTTCTCAACTACAACACACCTGCAACAGTGTTTATGTGAAGATTCACCATACAGATTTTGGGTGTTTTCTTATTTTGTACCACAAAAGTAAGAAGTGCTAAAATGTGAAGTTTCCTGCTGGTTTAACATACAAAACTAGAAGAAGTAGTTAGAACGACAGATGTTAAAAAGTAATTAGTGAATGAAGAACAAACTATTTCCCGGACCTAAGGAGTGTCATGCATTACGTCATTTCCTTCCGGTGCTGACCAGGAAGTGAAAGGGAGTACCAGCCTGTTAACCAGCAAGACCTTTACATTCTTGGGGTGCTACAATGTGAGCAAGCTTGTACAAGAACCAGTCCTTGGGATGTTTGAGCACAGCAATACTCTGCAACAAAACACAGTGGGAAAATTTACACTTATTAAATACTGCTAGGTTCTTTATTACCTTTATGAAATAGTCACCCATAGAATGGCATTGCTAATATCTCAGAGGTCATCCTGAATCTATTTCAGTCAACCCAAATTTAATTTGTCTACAGTTTTTTCAAGTATACTGTCACACAAACATACACAGAATGGGCACACCTGTTACCTCTGCATGGGTGTGCAAAGGTTTGATACTTAACTGTGTTTCCCCTATCAGTCACTACATGGCTGTACCACACTGGATGATTCAGGGGAAATATCTCTCTTCTTTGGAACTCCAGAGCATATATGACAGCGTAAGACTCATGACTGATGACTTGTATCAGTTCACATGAAGAGGAGAATCTCACCTATGAATATTCCAGAATACCCCCATCCAGGTGCTTCTACCTTCTCAGTTTTAGAATGACAAGAAGTCAACCAACGAGGACTGGATGCTAGGACCCTGCATGACTTACAGACATTCATCACCACCCACCCACAACCTCCATTCCATCAACTCTTATTTCTAGTTTTGAGCTCCACTGTCCTTGCTCACAAAAGCCAGGCATGGTGCTTCCTGAGCATTCTCCAGGCTCTTCCCCAGAATAGCCAGTTAGCTTCCTCTCATCCTGCTGGCTTTCTTTCAAAGTCCCTCTCTCCCAGATGCCTTCCCAGTCCACCTGAGCATTTCCAACTCCCAATCTTTCCTTTTCCATTTCTCCACAGAATGCACCATTTTTTGCACATTCTATATCATCACTCCATCTTTCTTGACCAGAACATAAACTTCATTAGTTTCAAGGCTTTTGTCTGTTTTGTTTACTACCCTGTATCCAAAAACCAAGCAGGCCCCATATAAAGTTGATAAATTAATCAATGAATGACTGAATGAATGAATAACTTTGCAGAAGATTGACTTCTAATATTAAGTTGATGAATTAATATGTTTAAAGGGGGCTGACTTCCATTCCACAGAATAGTAGTTTTGCAGATGTTTTCAATGACCATTTTTATAGCTGTGAATGCAAGAAGACAGAGAAGACTGAGTGAAAGATTTATTAATGTGCTTTCCCCTATGATCCTGATCTACGCAGACTGCTAAAATGCCTGCATTCTATGTAGACATTATAGATAAAGTAGATTAAGGTAGGCATTTTTCCATTTCATGGATATAAATATCTTCATTATCTTGAGAAGAATGCATAAAGTCAAAGCTATCACCAAGGATAATAGTGATTGCTGACTGGTTCTAATGCTGATTGTCATGTTCCTGGCAAAGTCCCAGAGAGAATATCATGATTTTTCCACTAATTCAAACCAAACTAATAACAACCCATGAGTTTCCAGATGCATTGAAGAAAGTGAACTTCTACCACATCTATTACATGTTTGGCTGATGTTTTATGAAAAGGCTGAATCTTTTACCAGCCACGATGCCTTCTTGAACTATAACATGATTGTTAGTAGAATGAAATCATATCTTAAAAATTTATAGTGAAAGCAATCCCCCAATATTACTTGAATCTAACTTAGATATTTTCTGTTATAATTTTGACATTGTTGACAAGGGTGGGGAATGAGTCATCCCCATTGCTGAGAGTCAAGATGCTTTCTACTTGTGAAGACTGTATGAGCTTAGACATAAATCTGCTTTCTTCCCACATCTCTTCAGTGTTGATGTTTCTGTTAACCTTCTCCATTACTGCATCAGTGAGGTGGGTGGGTGAACAGGGAGAGAACAGGCAAGAATCTCTACTGTTAGAGGTTTTGGCTACATCTTAGAAGATGTGGGACCTGAAGAAGGACTTTGTTCTAAATGAATACCCTGGACAAATCAATGAACTTCAGCTTTCTTACCAGAAAACTGACAAAGAATGCTTAGCTCATAAGATACTTAAAGTTCTTTGTAAAACCACACATGCCATCTTGATGTTATTCACTAATATAAATAACAGCATGGAGTGGAAGGAAGTACAGCATAAAGTTTGAAAATGACTGAAGCTTGTCACAACTGTGTTTACACACTGTGGAACTAAACAACATTGGACCTCTGGAAAGCCACGTGACTTCTCCGGGCATCTCTATAGGTGAAGGCCAACTAGAGACAACAGTATTTCATGGCGTTCTGATGGAATCACATGAAGTTAAATGATTCAAGCATGACATGAAATCGAAGAATTAAATGGAATTAAGCAAAGCTCTAGTGAGAGAGTGAGCTCTCACTAAATCCTTCCTGTTATTATTTGTTACTAAAACTCCTGTCACAACCAAGCTGGTAACTTGAATTTTCTCTTTAGCACAACTGAATCATCTTGAGGTCTTGAGTCTTCAGTCAGTGACACATGCAGCCTCTGATTCTGTAAAGAATTTGGGATCCTCTCTCAAGCCTTTTAGAGAATATTTATAGAAAGCAATATCTAAAATAATTCTGTTTAAAAGGTCAAGCAGATGATGGGTATTTAATGGTCCACCAAAAAAGTTCAAACTTTATTTACATTTCACCAAAAGTTCTACTGACCTTGTCTTTACAAATCTATCTTTATCTTTAGAAAGCCTGTCTCTTAAACATCACCCTAATCTAATAATAGCAACTAAAATGACTTAGGGCTTCCTAAGTGCTAAGTCCCATTCTAAGCATTTTTACTGATCCTAACTTTTAAAATTCCCAGCAATCCTATGCTGTAAGCACAGTCTCACACCTCTCATGTGAGGAATATGTGAATCAAGGAATTAGATAGCCAGGCCTTGGAAGACAGCCTGGCAAGTGTGTGCACCTGAGTTTAATCCCCAGAACCCACATACACAGTGCAGGGTGTGATGACAATCCCAGAACTGGGTGAGTTCCAGGTCAGTAAGAGATCTCAAAAATACAGTGTACAGTTGGACAGGGAAGATGGCTCGGTGGGTAAAAGCACTTATGCAGGCATGAAAATCTAAGTTCAGATTTCCAGAGCCCAAGAAAAGCTGGAAATGGCAGCACATCTCTGTTCCCAGGGTGTCTGGGTGAGAAGGAAGGTGGAGACAGGTGAATCCCTATTGGCTCTCAGGCAAGATAGCCTGACTAGTGCATCAGAAACAAGATACTTTAATTCAAGCAAGGAAAAGGGCAAAAACCAATCCCAACATGTCTTCTGACCTCCATATCTACACACATACACACACACACACACACACACACACACACACACACAGAGAGAGAGAGAGAGAGAGAGAGAGAGAGAGAAAGAGAGAGATTTTTAAAAATGTAGACAGTGCTTGAAAAATTACATCAGAGGTTGTCTTTGGCTTACTTAATTACACACACACACACACACACACACACACACACACACACACACAAAGTTGCATCACATTAATACATGTGAAGCAAAGAAACAAATCTAGCAGTGTGACTTGATGTGCTGTGCTCTTAGCCCCATCCTGATCTCCTTGATTCAGACACCAGCTATTTAAAGCCCACCTTTACCTTGGCTACTTCTGTAACTAAAGCTAGTGGAAAACTGTCAGATCTACACTTTTTATCATACAGACCTCACTATGAGGCTGGCTATCTCTGTCAGACTCATTCAGGACCAGCCATTGGAATCAATGAGATTAGGGTATTTAGTCACATGACTCTCCATTCCCATTCTCATCCTTAAATTAGACAAGAGAACTGAGTTCATTCAAGTAAACACTGTACCTCTGTCCACATCACACATGGTTTACACAACCACGATGAAGTGAATGTTAAAAACACACAGGTATGAAGGAAATGTGAATTTTGGTCTACATTATCTTCATATTGTGTGTGGGGGGGATAGGTTTGGATCTTTACAATAAAGATTTCTGCTAAAACAATAGAGAACAGGGTTGGAGAGATGGCTTAGCATGTGAGGTTTTGCATGTAAAGCAGAAGGACCCAAGTTCAATTCCCCAGGACCCACATAAAGCCAGATGCACATGGTGGTCCATGTATCTGGAGTTCATTTGCAGGGGCAGGTGCACCTGTTCTCTGTCTGTCTGTCTCTCTCACTCGCTCTAAAATAAGTAAATAAAATATTTAAAAAAGAGAACAATGTTCTGATTACAAAAGAACAGTAGAAGAAATTCTCATCATTGTCTAGGTTAATCAAAGGAAAGTATCCTCATGGTTCATGTTTGAACCGTGGACACACTGGGTTCAAACAAGGTCTTTCACAGTCACTATTAATCCCAAACACCTCACGAGGCATTTGTAGGCTTGGTTTTGTCTCATCATACATAGAGGCTATCTGTGCAGCTATGAGCAAATTCAAGAGACACAAAACATTGTTCTATCACCACGACTCCAAGAAACAGTAGTAATCTTTCATCATTCATCTCTTCAGATCTCTGCTGGTAAAATAACCCAGCTTAGCAGCATGCAGATGTGAAGCTCTCTACAGATCAGCCCTAAGAACTAACCCTAACCTTGAACCCAAAACCAAAAGGGAACAAGCTAAAATCCAAATAGTCCTTGCAATATTTCTTTTGTATCCGCCAGCCCTTTTTCCTGTGAATTTATTCTAATTCCATCTGGTCCCACAGCATAAAGGCATAGTTGGTTTTTGCAACACAATCTTGGCATTTTTTGCAGAGCTTGGCTCCCTCTGATTTACTTAGGAGAGACTGTCCCTTGAGTAAACATTATATGGTTTTAAAAACAACAGAAGCACTATTTGAAGCAAAGGTTGGATTGGAAAGTCAATGTAAACTTGAGGCTTAATTACATTTTATGTCACAGTGCAACTTCTTAGCCAGCAATTTAGAACACTCTACCATTGAGACCCAACTTGCCTTTCCAGTTCTGTTTTATTATTTTTTTTCCTCTCCTTCTTCCTCTCTATTACTGGTGTGGGAGAAATCGTATGGGCCTTAGGATCACTTAGGTCACTTATTCAGAAACATTTACTGGGCAAATATTATGTATAGTTACAAGAATAAGTACAGGGGGCACAAAACTGGAAAAGATTAATAATAATATTATTATTATAATAAGTAAATGTTCCATTCTTTTAAGGAACTTACAGTCTACTATAAATCTCACACAAAGTTAATTATAAAAGTACATATGAATAAATCGAGGTATGTGTAACATACAGTGAGATGAATCCTACTAGCTTCCCAGATGTACCTGCTATGATTTGATCTTTTTTTTCTATTTCCTTTATCTGCTTGTGTGTATGTATATGCATGTGTGTATATATGTATGTGTATATGATGTGTATGTTTGGGTGTGTGCTGGCACAGCATGCATGTGGACATCATAGAAGAACCTTGGGTGTTTCTCTCTCATTCTCCCTTTTGAGACAAGATTTCTCCTGCTGCTGCTTGTGTCTGGATTCTCCTGGATCTACTTCCCATTGCCATTGCCTTAGATGTATGGGGATTGCATGGACCACTTAGCATCTGGACTTATGTGGGCACTGAAGATCAAACTTGGGTCATCAGGCTTACAAGCAACTGCCTTTAGCTGTGGGAGGCATCTCTCCATTCCTCTACAAGTCAATCTTAAATGTTCCCCAAGATCCAAGTATTAAAGACTTGGTCATCAGCCTGTGCACTGCTAGGAGTTGGCGGAACCTTTAAGGGATGGAGCATGCTCTTGAAAAGGGTGCTGGGACACCAACCCATTCCTCTGTCCCTCGATCCTCTTGCCCTTCCTGTTTCTCTTTCTGATTTCTGGCCACCAAGAGATGAGAGCTTCCTCTACTGCCTCACCACAACCCAAACCCAACAAGCTAACAAAGCATTGGGCCAAATCTTCAAAACTGAACTAACATAAACATTTCTTCTTTTAAGTTGATTATCCCAGGTATTTTGTTCCAGTAAAACAAAGCTGACCAGCACAGCACCTCACATTTACAATACACTGGGTTTCTCCTAGAGTACTTATCAACACTGTGCTCCAGCAATGTCACCCAAGGACACAAGGTCCACCTTCTAACTCACAAACTATATTTATATAAATATGCTTGGCATCATCTCCACTATCAGGACTCTCATGCAACACCCCAGCATACCTTGTGTATCAGGCCTACCACCATTGACTTAGTTCATCCTCAAATTCACTGTACATGTAGCAGCTAGTATAAAATCTATAAATAAATGAACAAACCACAAACTAGAGAGATGGCTCGGTGGCTAAGAGTACTTGCTATGTGAAAATGAGGACCTGAGTTCTATCTCTAGCATCCATAGAGAAATTCAGGTGCAGCATGTGCATCTGTCATTCAGTGCTAAAACAGGCAGAGTCAGAATGACCTCTGGGGAGTGCTGGTAAGCTGGACTAGTCAAAATATGGAGCGTTCCGGGTTCTATGAGAGACACTGTCTCAAGGAGATAAGACAAAAGAGAAATAGAGGAGAACATTTGGCATCCTCCTCTGACCTCCACATGCATGAACATGGAGCATAGGCATTGTATACACATGTGAGAGAGAGGGGGATCCATTTCTCCATTAACCCACCACCCCAAGACTAGGGGTAGAATGTAGGCCTTGTACATGCTAGGCTGCTGCTCCACCACTGATCTAGAAACCTAGCCTCTCCCCCCCCCCTTTTAAAATGGCTTCTCATTCCCGTTAAGAGAAGGAGAAGCATCCTTGGAGTTGGGAAGATGGCTCAGTGCATAAATGATTTGCAGGTCAAGCATGTGTACATGAGTTCCATCTGTAGACTCTACATAAAAAGCCTGAAGCCACCATGGGCTTTTATAATCCCAGTACACTGTTACTGATAGCAAGATGAGAGACAGAGACGGGAGAATTTTCTGGAAAGCTTGTGATGTGTGTAATGAAAATTAACAGAATGAGAATCCAGACAGAAGAAAGAGAATCCAGAGCAACAAACCCTGCTTCAAATGAGATGGAAAAGTAAGAGGTGAACCCCAAAGTTGTCCTGCTACCTCAGGTGCACATGGTAGCATGTGCAAGCCTATGACCCCACGCAAACATGCATGCATCAATCATACACATGAACACGTGCACACATGCACACAAACAAGAAACCTTCTTAATATGGTTTGTGACATTCTTCAGAGTGTAGTGCTAAGGCTCCAGCCTTGTTCTATAACTCAGTTCCCCACCACATGCTGTGAACTTGGTTTTTACTCATTCTTTCCATATTTTTCTCTTGTAATGGAAGGCAGCTGATTTTTGAGACAGAGTCTCCTCTGTCACCCAGGTTGGTCTGGAGTTCACTTTGTTTCCCAAACTGGCCTTCAGCTCACAATTCTCCTGCCCAGGTCTCCTGAGTACCTGGATTACAGGTGTGGGGTACCACACCCATGCCCACAGTCCCTCTTCCCATAAGGCTTTGCACACACAACTCCTTTTGCCTACAACTAATTTTTCTCAAGTGGAAAGTTAATCTTTTACATCTCAACTTGAACACATCTGCTTAGCCAAAGTCTCCCATGTCCTGCCATACTAGTTCAAATTCTGCTGCTTTTGGATTATGCATCATGTTCCTTTCAATTCTTCATAGTTTATCATCGTTGTCACCTCACATTCATCTATGAGAATTAATATCAAACTCTACTACAAATGTGAATTAATATCAAACTCTACTACAAGAGTATAAGTGCCATCAGGGAAGGGACAGTGATCATTTCTGCTCATCAAGACCAATGGTTAGCACAGTCCCCAAGTGATAAGGGTCAAAATCAATGAAATCTATAGGATAAATGAACTGTAACAAGGAAAGAACAATGAACTGAACTCTAGAGTTGGGAGGCTGGTATAATGCCACAGCAGTGAGGTCCTTGTGTTGGGTCATTTATTAGGAAGAAGGAACATACAAGAGCTGACACAGAAATGAAATGATCTACCATCACTTGTTGTACTGGGAGCTATAGTGTGCTCTGCTTTGGGGACACAAGACTTGAGAATCTTGGAGACTTAGCCACAGAAGGAGCTCCACAATACAAGTTTGACTTGCGCCATGGGAAAGCAGTGATGGGCTAGAAAGAGGGAGTGAAATGATGACCACATTTGCACTTAAGAAAAATCATTCTTTTGGTTGTGTGAAGAACATCCTTGATAGGTTGATCTTGGAGACAGGTGGCCATCCTACAAATCTACATGAGAGATAATGAGGCATGAACGAAGGCAAAGGGAAGGGATTAAACAGAGTAGATGATTTCAAAAGACATGAAAATGAGAGTAAGATAGAAGAAAAAAGAGCAAAGCATGTCATCCTTTTCCTGGACATCTGGAAGGGAATGTGGGTCTCCATCAAGTTAGAAAGTACCAGGTGACAGGTGAGTTTGAGTAGATGGCTGTGTGAGTCTTTTGAAATGCACTGGTGTTTGATATCTATGAATCAAGGTATTGTGCCAAAAGGATGGTTGTTCTCCAACATCCGTTTTCCTCTTTAATGACCACCTATGGGAAAGAACATTGTTCAGCTTCCCTTGTAGCTAGATTTCACTATATGACTAAGTTCTTAACAACGTAATAAGGCCAGAAGATGCAACCTCTGTTTCATGGTTTTAATCTGGAATTTCCACCACACCCCCTAAAGGCTCGTGTATTTGAACACTTGGTCTTCAGCCAGTGGCACTGACGAGGAAGGTGTTGGAGCTTTGCTGAAAGTGCATCACTGTGGGTGGGTTGATCACTTGACCACAACTAGATGCCAAGGATCCTGGGAAATGATGTAGCTCTTAGCAACCACTTCCAAGAAGAAAATCTAAACAATAAATACAGTACAGCAGTCTTCATCATAACCTGCTCTGCTTGTTGTGTAGATGAAGTGATGAAGGAGAGATGGGCACCAAACAAGATGGGGCATCTAAGGCACCCTCAGCAGTATTAGCACTCACCTTCTTCTCCTTCACACTGGACTTGCTTCTCTTATGTTCCCAAAAGGCCTTATATCATTCTGCTTGTGTCTTTAGTGACATTCCTGTATACAAAATACCAGGAACATTTTTGGTCTTTTCAGCTGTGCTAATTCTACCTCTGGTCATTTTTTACCACCTGTTTTAACGTAATCTCCTAGAGAAAAAGAATTCTCTAATTCTTCCTGACAAGATTATCTCCTTTGAACTCCATCAGAGTGCTCATAACCTTTTCATCTTATACTTGTCTGATGGCATATTCACAGTATGGATCCTCACTCTTCCTGTGGGAATCCAAGAGGCAGGCTCCCTGAAGTCAGTGGCTGCCTTCAGTCCTCTTTGCTGAGACTGACTGGAAGAGAAAACTGTATTTAGACTGAGCTGAAGAGACAAACACTTAGAGAGTCGAAGACTCCTCGGATGAGTAAAGAGAAGCATCAATTCAGACAACTATGTAAAGGGCACGAAAATAACTTGTCTCAAGTATTTAAATATTCAGGTAATGAGCAGTGAGTTACTGGGATAGTATATTTCTTTATTTCATGTAGCATAAGCATAAAAAGACATGAGTGGTAAGACTTGCATATGAATACAGAAAGTATATACTTAATAAACAAGAAATCAACAAATATTTAAAGATCACAGCACATAAGGAAAAAGAAAAAGTAACTCTGAAAGGCTTCTTTATGAAGTCTTCATGTGTGTAAATCAAGGTGGCAAGCTGGCAGTCTTTACGGTAATTTGATAAATGTCAACAATCAGACTATTTAAATCAATCCATCAGGAGACAACGTCAGTCTTGAATTATCTGACTTGTTGCTAACCTCTTTTCTGTTTAGATATAGCCACTGTCTGAGGAAAATAAGAAGGAAAGAAAGAAAGAAAGGAAGGAAGGAAGGAAGGAAGGAAGGAAGGAAGGAAGGAAAGAAAGAAAGAAAGAAAGAAAGAAAGAAAGAAAGAAAGAAAGAAAGAAAGAAAGAAAGAAAGAAAGAAAGAAAGAAAGGGAGGGAGGGAGGGAGGGAGGGAGGGAGGGAGAGAGAAAGAAAGAAAGAAAAAGATAAAAGAGAAAGGGAGAAAAATGAAGATAGCAAAAGAAGGAAAGAAAGGAATGGAGGAGAAAGCAAGAGAAGGAGGAAGAAAGGAAGGAAAGAGGAAGGGAGGAGGGTGACAGGGTGTCTGAATTAAGGCAGCCCTATTAAAAATACTTCTATTGTCCATTTTCCCACAACTATTTTGGTAAAAGGTAGGTGAGAGAGACCTAGACAGGAAGCCAACCCGGCCTTATTAATCAGCTCACACGAAGCCCCTAGCCAAGGCTTGCTGTCCCCAGTAAACTCCAGTGGATGGTGTAGGTGGAGTGGCCAAGGTCCCTGTAATACTGCCCTTCTCAACGCTGCTCCAGGGTGGTCTCGGGATCCGTGGAGGACATGCAAACAACTCTACTGCCTCAACCATCTCCAGAGACACTTCCAGTATCCACTCCTTGGTCAAACACCAAATCGAGTGCCACCAAAGATAACCTTCTGGGTGCGAGCTTGATGGCTCTCCTTCCAGAGCCCAGCAGTCACGAGGGTCTGACACACCAGCACTCGGCAAGGGAGATGCAACAGAGTCCCACATTCATGTCACACCGCATATCCACACAGCGCCAAACATCATGGCCTTGCACAGCTCACAGGAGTGTTCTGAACACCGTTTATAATGGAAGCTGTCCTGAGTCCAGAAAACACCACATCCAAAAATCCTCTCCCATAGTCACACAGGTTCATACAAGGCTTTGACGCATCCTATGACAGAAACCTCTGCAATCCATTATTTCACAAATTTATTTCTCAAGATATCTTTTGGAGCAAAACATCTATTACTTCACATCTTTTTTCCCATAGACTGTGGGTTGTTTCCATGGAGTCAGAGACCTGCTCTTGGTGGTATGTGCTTATGCATGTTAATGTGTGTGTGTGTGCACTGTACACAGGACATATGCACATGTTTGCATGTGCACGTGGAAGCCTGAGGATAACCTGGATTGTCAGCCTCAGGAATACCTGACACAGGGTCTCCATTGACCTGGAGTTTATCAAGCTGTCCAGCAAGACCCAGGGGTCCTCCTCTCTCCACTTCCCCCAGTGCCAAGATTACAGAAGCACACCATCATGCCTGACATTTAAACTTGGGTCCTCCTTTGTGGCAAGGCAAAGGCTTTACCAACTGAGCCAACCTCTAGCATGCTCATAACACGGTTCTTAATGTACCTCCATACAGCATAGCACTGTGTAAGAAGAAAGCACCCACTAAGTTCTGCCTTGAAACCTAGCAGGTATCCAACACATACTGCTCAAGTCTGCAAAGACTTTTAACATCCTACAGTATTTAGAATGACCATCTCCTCTCACAAGGTGTGATAGCAAGGAAAGGCTTGCTGTTGTATGAAGCCAGATAAAAACAGATCTGTGAGCAGCCATACCATGCAGTACATTAAGCTCATGCTTATGGACCTAGACTTTGCCAAATCGTGGTAAAGGTGAAACTCTATGACCTTGACCACAGCACCCAAAATGTTCAAATGGTTGTTTCTTTGGCTTGATATCAAACCTTCACATAGCAGAAATTACTATACCAACCACTTGGGTTAACATTGATACATTTCCAGAAGAAAGGTTCCTGATCATACAATATCTTCATTACTAATCATTCTTTTTCAAGACTTAGACTGCATTGGACTACACATACTGATAGGATGATACTTTGAATATTCAGTTCTCTCCTACTCAGGGGAGCCTGCTAGAGGTTCCAGAACAGGGGTAACTGCTACCAACTCTGCCCTTCTGCACAGCACAGAGGCCTAGCGTGACTCTTTCCTCAATTCTGCGACTTATTCTTGTTCATAAAACAAGAAAACAGGATCTAGAATGAAAGGCCTCTGCCTAGAAGATAATTTTTAGACATCTCCAATTAATAAGATGTCTACTATATTTCCTATATATCCACCCATAGTAACCATTTGCATTTTGTAAAGTGGGGTTGCGTTTCTTCACCCTTCTAATTTTTAAACAAGTCCATTTTAAGTGGTTGTTGCAGGCCTGAGCACTACCACGGGACTTCTCCTGGGAACAAGTAAAGAAATGTTTCTACTCACATCAGATGGAGAGCTCACCAGGGGACAAAAGAAAGGATTCTAAATCCTTCTTTGTGAACCAATACGTTATTGGGGCTACTTATAGGAACATGGGATGGGGAGTTGTGTTGGCTTAATTCAGGTGTCCCCCCATAAACTTAAGTGTTTGAATACTTGATCCCCAGCTGATGGCAGTTTGGGTATTAGAACCTTCTTAGAGGTGTGTTGTTGGGGGCAGGCTTATGGGATTATAGCCAGCTTCCCCTTGCCACTGTTTGGCACACTCTCCTGTTGCTGTTGGCCACTTGATGTTGGCCAGGCAGTGATGTCCACCCTCTGCTCATGCCATCATTTTCCCTGCCATCATGGAGTTTCCCCTCAAGTCTGTAAACCAAAGTAAACCCATTCCTCCCATCAGCTTGCTTTTGGTTGGGTTCTTTCTGCCAGCAACAGAAAGCTGACTGTAACAGGTTCAAAGTCAGTAACACCACTAGGAAGATACCTAAGTGATTTAAGGGCAGCTACCCTACTGAGCAGTCCCACCTGAAGCACAAATGACTTCCTCAAAGCTAGAAAACTAGAGTTCTTAGGCAGCTACACCACCAGAGTCCCACTCACCCTCCACCTTCCATCACTATAAGATTGTGCAGGAGGGGGTCTCATAAGTGTCACCCCTTTGTCCTCCAGGGAAGGTTCTTTAAGGGTCTCCAACAGATGATAGCTGCTCTGGGAAGTGACGGTGTCCAACCCAGAAGATACCATCCAGGTACCAGACAGAGAGTGTCCAGACAACATGAGGACTTGTTCCCTGGTTGTTGCCTTCAGCCAGAGAATTTTCAGAAGTCAGCTGGCGTCATGGTGTTTATTTTCTAGTTAACGTCAGCCTTTTGGTTATGATGTGTTTTCTTTGTCTTTGTCATATGTCAGCGGTGACAAATGTGGCCAGATATAGGGCTCAAGCTGATGGAGAAGGGCATAATCAAACCAAGAGGATGACCCTGTCACAAGATGATGGAGATGATCCAGTTGCTGCTGGTTATTGCCATAGCAGACTGGACCAAAGCAGCGCCAGCAAGGCTAGAACTTTCTGTGCTTAAAGAGAAGTCTAGTACCTAATAGGCACTCAGCAAGTACTTGTGGGAGTCATTAATATGGTGTTTTGCATTTTCCTCTGATGTTTGTAGATTTTTAATTTTAAGTAATCATTATAATGTAGTAGGTTGGTAAGAACACAGATTCTAAGACACACTTTCTGGGCTCATTATCTAGTTCTTGCTGGCAGTGGTGGTGTGCACCTGTCATTCCAGTATTTAGGAGGTGAAAACAGGAAGACCAAGAGTTCAAGGCCACCTTTAGCTACATGGCAAGTTGGAGGTCAACCTAGGCCACGTAAATTCTTGTCTTTAAAAAAACAGCTTTAATTAAGCCTTTAGCTCTATCTCTTATCAGTGATATGACCTCAAACAAATTATTTAAAACTTTATGCCTCTACTTTCTCACTTGTACAATGGGGGAAAAATAGTAAAAACTTTGTTGGACTGTCTGAGAACTTCATTATGTGTTTGTGTGGTGCTGAGGATCGAACCCAGGGCCTTATATATGCTAGGCAAGCATTCTACCACTGAGCTATATGCTCCTCCAGACCCCTTCTGTACTTTTTATTGCTGTTGTTAATTTGAGATAGGGACTTGCTGGGAAGCCCAGGTTAGCCTTGAACTCATAATCCTCCAGTTTCACCCTCCTGAGTACTAGGATTACAAGGATGTGCTACCAGGCCCCACTCATTGTTTTCAAAATATTTTTCAGTCTTAGGATAATACCTATGTAACCAAGGAAATACACTCTAAACCTCAAAGGGCCTTATAAATATGTGACATATATGGGCAACATTTTCATATGTATTTTTCCCATGCCTGAGGGTCCACAAGGAAGGAAATTGAGTGTCCCTGGGGTCTTTTGGGACTATTTCATGGTGGCAGTCATACATGGGCATTTATAAAGTATTCAACGATTCACTCAACAACACCTTCCACAAAAAGAGACATGCCAAAAACTAGTCCAAGAACTCAGCTGGAAAAAAATCCCATGTTTGGAAGAGCCCTTCTTAGTCAATAACTAACTAGGTAAAATAAAGATTTTACTTTTAAAAAAAAAACCTGTCTGTGTTTTCTTTTTAACCAATAAGTTATTTGTCCAAAAGTAACCAATTGGAGATAAGAGACAAAACCTTAACATTCTATAGAGACAAAACCTTAACATTCTATAGTATCCATTTCTAGGCACACTTTTCTTAAATTTTATTACTGTTGTGTTTATTGACAGTATTTTAGTATATCGTTCAGGCTGGCCTTGAACTCGAAGCAATCCTCCTTCATCAGCCTCCTGAGTGCAGGAATCGCAGTCATGAATCATCGTACTGGCTGACTTTGGCTGTAACAATGTTTTGCAATAACTTACTTTCCCTTCTGACTCCAAGACCTTTCTCCCAGGAAACTTACCAGCAGATCACCTGACCATCCTGGCCTGTGTACCAGCAAGAGCTGTGTTAGGAACACTGTCAACCTTTACTTTGATTTTCCTGGTTCTTGTTGGTTTAAGGCAGATGCGTAATGTTATTTAAACAGAGGAGACTATTTCAAATTTCTTGGTAGATGAATTTGATAGTAATAATTTTTAAAATAACAGTGACTGTCATCTTGAGATAAAAGATCTCATTCACTAGGGTAGACACCTTATCTGAGGAAGTCAGAACTTCTGCTAAAAAAGGTCAATGTCTCCCCGGAAAGGAATCTTCTTGGCATCATAGCAGCAGCCGTGTTACACACTCTCTGGTGCACTGCATGTGATCGGGTTGTAAGGAGTATGAAAGAGTCTTCTCTCTCTTTAGGATTTAGAATTTTAAATGGGGGGAATGGGTGTCTGACCTGATTCTAGTACATGTGGGATATCCATATTGTTAGAAATAAGGACTGCACAATTGGAATCTGTCAAAATTAAAAACTTCTAGGAATTGCAGGGCACTCACAAGAAAGTATACAACAAAACCGCAGAATGGAAGAAGATATAAAGATTTGCAAATCAACTAGCTTATAAAGATGTAATATTCAGAACACATAAAGAGCTCTTACAATTCAACAACAACAAAAAAAAGATTTTAAAGTGAGCAAAGCCCAGAATAAACATTGCCCCAAAGAGGATACACAAATGTCTAATAATCACACAGAAAGATCCTCGGGAGCCAGGAAGATGGCTCAGTCAGGGGCATGTTTGCCACACAAGCATGAGGACCAGAGTTCAGATCCCGACACCCACAGAACTGCCTGGCAGGTAATCCCAGGTCTGCGGAGGCAGAGACAGGGAACACCATGGGGCAAGCTGGCTAGATAGACTAGCTGAACTGGTAAACTCTAGATTCAAAGAAGGGATCTTATCTCCCTAAAATAAAGTGGAAATTGATAAAGGCGCCTAAGTCAACCTCTGGCCTCCATAGGCATATATGCAAGTGCACCATCACCAATGTGTGCCTACACACACATACACATATACACTACATACACATGCACACTACACACACATATACACTACACACTCATACACACATGCACACACATACACATACAAACATGCACAGTCCACACACATACACATGGGGAAAAGGATGCTCAACAGGGCAGATATCAGGGAAATGCAAATTTCAACAGTGGGATATCACTTTCAGTCCCCAGTGTGGCTATCATTTTGTTAAGGAACTACACGTAGATAAATCGTAGTCTTCACAGGGACACAGTGTGAATGTAGAAAGATGTGCCTACAGTGAAAAGCCAAATCCTGTTTCCTCCAAAACTTATAGACAAGAGAACAGAAAACACAGGCTTCAAGAAAACTTTTTCTACAAATATCCACAGTAGGGCTTATTTATAACAACCAAACCAGAAACAAGCCAAACATCACTGGCTCGTGAATGAGTAAAGACTATGGATGCACCTCTATGATCACAAACATCACTCAGCCATGAGAAGGGCTGATGTGCTTCCATGGGAATGGCAAGGACGAACCGTGGGGACACCATATCAAGTGAAATATGTGATGTGTCACCAAGGACACATACTAGGAACCCTTCTATCTGTAATATCCACAACAGAATAGGCAGAGACATGGTGATCAACAGGGCCTGAGGGGAAGGAGGAGCTAGGAGTGATGGTGTAGGTGGCCAGAGCAATGAAGGTTCAGGACTAGGGTAGTGCTGGGTGGGGAACCATGCGAAACTAGTAAAAACCATTAAGTTTCATGCTTATGGTGGTTTAAAGTGAAATGTCCTCCATAGAGTCATGTGTCTGAACACCTGGTCTTCAGCTGGTAACACTGTTGAGAAGGTTGTGGAAACTTTAGGTGGTGGGCCTTTGACAGAGGAAGTGGGTTACTGGGGGTGGGACTTGAGGTTTTATAGTTCTGGTCCACTTCCTGTTTGCCCACTGTTTCCTGATTATGGATGCAGTGTGGACAGCCAGCCTTCTGTTCCTGCCACCATGCTTTCCCTGTCATGATGGCATTTACTAGAACTGTGAGCCAAAATAAACCCTTTCCTTACTGAAGCTGCTGCTTGTCATGTACTTGATACAATGAGGAGTATTTAAAGATGAGTAAAATGCTGAATTATAGTAGGTGTCTTTTACCAAATCTAAAATACAACAACAGAGCTGATTTAAAATCCAGTAGAAAAACCTTTTTTGAATCAGGCAAAAATGATTTCCCGGGCTGGAGAGTTGGCTCAGCGGTTAAGGCACTTGCCTCCAGTGCCTAAGGCCCTGGGTTCAATTCCCCAGGACCCACATAAGCCAGACCCACAAGGTGGTGGCCCTGGTGCACTCTCTCTCTCTCTCTCTCTCTCTCTCTCTCTCTCTCTCTCTCTCATCTCTCTGATTGAAAATGAATAAATAAAAATATTAAAAAATGATTTCCCATAATATATATATAATATTTTATATATATATAATATTTTTCTTAAGTGTTAGGGTCCAACATCACACACTAAGTAAGCCTCCTACCACTGAGCTACAACCCCTGCTCCACCCCACATGATTCTAAGGAGCGACACACCACATCTTGAGGATAATTCGCTGATGTTTTGTCCTTATTCCCTTACTTCCGTGTGCCACTTGTCACCTGACCTTGCTCTTGAAGAGCATGTATTGGTTTGTCAGTTTTCCAGCAGGAGCTTCCGTTTTCCTGATGCTCCATGTCAACAGTTTGGACAGTGTGGTCATCATGAATCAGGGACCTGTATGGAACCTTCTCCATTCTACTTGCATTAAAATGTGCAATTCAAAATGTGCACAGGGCTGGAGAGATTGCTCAGTGGTTAAGGTGGCTGCCTCCAGGGACTAAGGACCCCAGTTCAATTTCCGATTACCAATCGATGCAAGCCAGATGCACAAAGTGGTGCATGCCTCTGAGTTCTTTTGCAGTAGTGAGAGGTGTGCCCATATTCTCTCCGTCTCTCTCTGTATATGTGCCTCTCTGCTTATAAATAAATAAATAAATAAATAAATAAATAAATAAATAAATAAATAAATAAATAAATAAATGATTTAAAAATATATGCATCAATTTCTCTGGCAAGAGGAGGAATGGAATTTCGGAAATCAGCAATGTGGATCTTTCTTTAAGTGACATCAGAGAAATGAATCCAGTGCAATAATCTATCTAATATAAGACATTATAGAACCCTGGAGATAAACCATTCAGCAAGACTGCCTGAAAAATTATTACCTACACTATGACTACTTAGATGTTGACAATAAAAAACAGCTTAACAATCAGGTCAGTAAAATATACATTATACTCAACACTTAAAATTTTCCTGAACTGCAAATATCTCTGGAGTAGGTCATACAGGCAGGAAAACTGGACAAATTTAAAAGCTGGACAGTTTATTTATGTACATACTTGCTAAATGAGTTAACCACAGATTCAATTGGATCAGAGACTACAGTCATAGAAAAGTATAGCAAGGTGAAATAGAAAATTCTGAAATTAAATTCAGTGGTCAATTAATGTCAAAGATACAGTTTCTTGGAGTAATGTTAAATGTCTGACCTATGACTTCAAATACTTCAGAGAAATTTGCTACATAAAAAGTCATATTTTATGGCATGTCTACTTAAATTGTCAATAGAGCCAAATTTATTCCAAGCAGCAGAAGAAAAAAAATAGTACATTTAAATAATTCCAGTTTTAAAAAATCTCTTCCTTTCGTGTCAAGTCTGTGTCTAACTCAGGTTAGAGCAAAAGCAGTTTTAGCCAGAACTACCTAGAAAATGATAGGGTAAATCACCCTGCCCTGAAAACATCAAATAGATCAAGTTGGTAGGATATTATTGTAAGGAAACTTGAGAAATAGAGAAATTGAAACCAACCTATTGAAGGCCACAAACCTGATGAACAGAAACACTTTTAACTTTATGACAGATTTATGGCACAGAAGTAGGTACATATCTTCAAGTACTAAATTCTGGCCAGAACACAGACCTCACCCTTAAGCATGGCTGAAATAGTCGCACAGGGTTATATATACTCAACAGTGAAGCAAATGTCATGCAGCCTTCCTTCCATATTTTCATCTCAAAGTTTTATTGACTGGCATTTTACTTTTATGAAAAGTGTTTTCCATTTGTGATTACTATAACAAAATTATTGTGTCTAGCTTTAAAAAATAAAACAGCCACATAACCCATCAATTCTGTTTCTCTCCCTTAAGGGAGGAAGGTGACCTGAAAATCAGTGGGGTAGATGTTCCAGGAACACAACCAAGCTGGTTGGAATTCCTTTTCTAACACAGCTCCATGATTCTTGTCTAAGATTCCAGGTTGCCTTCCTTCCTGCCTCCTAAATCTTAGGCTTCAGCTCTTTGCCTGGAAATGTGTAAATTTAAAGACCAGGTCAAATCTTGGCAGGAGCCGGGCGTGGTGGCGCACGCCTTTAATCCGAGCACTTGGGAGGCAGAGGTAGGAGGATCACCGTGAGTTCAAGGCCACCCTGAGACTACATAGTGAATTTCAGGTCAGTCTGGACTAGAGGGAGACCCTACCTCGAAAAAAAAAAATCTTGGAAGGAGAATAAACTCCATTCTTCTAGCTCCTACCTCTAAACAAAAAGTCCTAGAACCCAGAACACATAGATCAGAAATGTCCTATCTCCGTAGACTGGGGTCAGAGTTGAACAGCAGAAAGCAAAAGGAATGCTCTTGTGATTTTACCCAGGTACAGACAAACACACCAAGACAGTCAAGACCTAGCTGGGGGAAAGCAGAGGGCATCTCTGGTTGGCTTCCAGGCTCTCAGCTGCCAAGAGACTCACTCAGCCTGACTCCTAGAAGGCAAGGAACATGGAGGTGGGGCTCAGAGAGAACATCTGTACCCCAGCAAGAGCTTTTAGGACCATAAAACTTTCTTGCTATGGGGCAGTTACCGTTGATCACTCCAGGTGGTGATACAGCAGGAGTTGGCGTAGAACTAGCTGTTCCTTGTTACCACAATCCAGATCATATAAGAAGGGCCTGCCAAACCGTACCTACATTGTTTATCTGTCATCATCTCTCACAGATCGCAGAAGAAGCTGGAAAAAGACCATCCTTCCTGCCACTGTCCAGAGTTCCTTGAAAATGGCCTATTTCAGAGAAATTACGATGTTTTCCTTCCTTCACTAATCAACTTGGAAAGAAACAGGCCTCCCCGTGCCCTGACGTCATGACCATGACCTTCCAAACAGTGGACCTGTCATCTCCACTCCCACTCTTGGAAGAACTTATCTGAAGCCCCAGCCTGTGGGCAAAGCCACCACAGACACCTGGAGGCCACAGAGAGACAAGTGTCCAAGATCAGAAATGACTCTTCAGGGATCTGCAGAACTCCATGAATTCCATAGCCTTGGGGTACAGCAGGGTAGAGCTAAGGCAGGACTCAGCCGCCACAAGGGTACTTCATTACACTGAGCTAAGGAAATGTAGAGTTAGGTCCCCTCAAGAGCATCACACGGAGGTGATGGGGAAGTGTCTGGCTCATAGAATTCCTAAAACCAGAATGATTTTGATTAGCAGCTCCTCTCCCATAAAGCCCAGGAGCGTGTTTGGCTATGTCCAACCTCAAGTTCCTGAGTTTCTGCCAAAGTAGAATCCCCTGGGTTTCTGGGAGCACTTGACCTCCATCTTTGGCTAACATCTGAGCAATGCCTTTGAGGGTTGTCAGAGAAGAGCAAAGTAGACTAGGGTAAGAGTTGGTGTGGGGCTGGCTCCTTCCCTGCCTGAAGATCCGATTCTTTTCAAAGAGGACAAAGTAGAAAAATAACTAGCAAAGGGCCATTTCCTTTTGTTACAGGTTTTCTTTTGTTGTCTTTCTCCTCTCTTCCCTCCTTTCCTCCCTTCTTCCTTACTTGACTGACTTGTTCCCTTCTTCCTCCCCCCCCCATTTTCTCCCCTCTGCTCTTCTCTTCCCCTCCCTTTAGTGCTTAGGCAAAGGACCAGCAACAGCAAAAACAGACAAGAAAGCTAAAAGGCATTTGACATGGGGGGGGGGGGGTCAGTGAAAATGAGATTCTAAGTCAGCACTTCCAGTTCTCATATTCAAGATCAAGGCCACCAGCTTAGAGAACAAAGCCATGATAACATCCACATCTACCCCTATCCCCCAAAAGCTGCCCAGGAATGATAGCAGAAACTGGTAAACTGGTTTTTGCTTTTGACAGCAGAGTTGCAAGCTGTTTTGGGCCGGCTGGAGTGAGATTCCATCCAGGCAATACAAGACCAGGTGTGGCGCCCTCCAGACCAGCCTAAACCAGACTATTCCAGTAGTGTGAACTCCAGTACAGAGGCTGGACAGGAAGGCACAAACTGGGGACGCCCAACATCCTACCTCCCGGCTGTGTTGGTGGGAGGAAACTTTGAAGGCATGTTTCCAGGGGAGGTCCCTTCCATCCAAACCAATGCAGGGTCTTTGATCTCCATGAACTACCCTCCAAGACTTCCAAGATTAATTGTGTTAGGAAAATTGATGGAACCAAACAAATGAATTATGATTTCATGCAAGGCACAGGGTTTTATGTACTGGGGACACCAAACTTAGGTTTTGCTGTAAGCTGGTTCCTAATTCCTCCCCAACACTGTTCTATGCTCTGTTTTTTGGCCAAACTGGTAGGGAGCCTAGAATTATTATTATTATTATTATTATTATTATTATTATCATCATCATCATCATCATCATCATCATCATCATCATTATTTGGTGTTTTGAGGTAGGGTCTCCCACGCCTGGCTAGATTTACTTTCTGTCACAACCTTCGCTATATCCCCCCACCCCTCCCCATCCCACCAACCTTGCCTCTGGGCATGATTGGCAAGGACACTTTAACCCACTGGGAGTGAGCTTTCAGGCAGCCACTGTGCGCGCCTGCAGGAAAGAGCTCCTGGCTGCAGCTGAAGGTGCACAGCTTTGCCCACGCGTGACACACCACGCACGTGAGCCTGAGCGCCCCGGGGCTCTCCACCCGGGGCTCAGGAACCTCTCCAATGCTCACTACTTCCTTAGACACCTGGTTTCCAAAACACAGACACATCATCTAAGGCTCTGATGTCTAATAAAAGAGGACAAGGTCAAGGTCTACCTCTTCTTCTAGCAAGCCCTGCCTTCATCTGCTAGGAAGAGAGAGCCCAGAGTACTTAGCATTTAGGGACCCTACCTTGGAATAGAGATTTAAGCACCTCTCTCTCTCTCTCTCTCTCTCTCTCTCTCTCTCTCTCTCTCTCTCTCTCTCTCTCTCTCTCTCTCTCTCTCTCTCTCTCTCTCTCTCTCTCTCTCTCTCTCTCTCCAACCAAATCCTTTCTCCCACGGCAAAGGAATAGCCACGAATGGCCACGTGAAATGGAACCTGCATTCTCACTTCTTGGCCTCCGGAGCCAAGGGAGAAAGGAGGGGACAGAGAGCCAGGGGCGCTCCGGCGCGCGCCCACCCGGGTTCGCAGTCCAGCCCCGCGCCCACGCCACTCGGCCACTCGGCCTCTTTCTGAATCTGGAAGTTGACCGCTGGCCACGGGGGGCGAAGGGAGAGGAAGATGTGCGACGCCAAAGACTGGAAGAAAGGCGCTCGGCCGCCCGATCGGAGGGCAGAAGGTCGCAGAGGTCAGAGGGACCCGCGGCGGCGGCGCCTCCCACGCGTCCTCAGCCCGCCCACGCGCGCCCGGGGCTCCGGCGCAGACTCACGGGATCCTGGTGCGGAGCGGCTGTCCCAGCGTCCGCGACTGGGTGGCTTGGGACTCCCCGCCGGCGTCTCCCTGGTCGCCAGCTACGGGTGGACAGAAACAAAACCAAACAAATCACGGGACCCGGCCGGGACCGGCGCCGCTGGGACCGCGGTCACTTCGCAGCAGGAAGCGGGCGCGGGGTTCGGGCTGGCGCGTGCGGTCTATAAATAGCAAACTTTTAGACGGAATCCGCCAACAAATGAGGGGAGCGGGCGTGAATGTGGGCAGGATCCCCCTCTCCCGGGACGACCTGCACCCCCTTTTCACTCTCTTTGGAGGAGCTGGGAAAGGACAGATTTTGAAGCAGGGTGGAATTAATTTTTATTTTTAGAATTTACAGGAGTTTTGCTACTTTTGCAAGGAAGGGGCAGCGCGCCATCCCTGACCCCCACCCCAATCCCTAACCACACACTGCCCAAAGGGGAAGGCTGGGAAGAGCGAAGGTCCTGGAGGGGTGGCTCTGGGTGGGAGCCGGACCCTGAGCCGGGTTTCCCTAGGGACAACCCCGATGACCCACACAGAAACCTGGGGAAGAAGCTAATAATGCCAGGATATAGGGTGTGCTTCAGGTTCTTGGACAGGAATTTGGGTAAACCTCTATTTTGTCGCAGCAAATGCGACCCGGTGCGTTCAGAAGACAGCAGGTTTCCCTTGCTAATAGAACAATGCCCCCCACTCCAAGTGCTGACAACCCCCATTTTCTTGGTTATTTATCTTGAATCCTGAGCCCCGACCAAACCCGGAAAGCGAAGAAGCACACTGGGATTGTTTCCTTGCTTTTGCGGGAGCTGTGAGGTCTGCAAGCTGCGGGAACTGCGTGGTGACACCTGAGGGTCTTCCTCACTCACCCTTCCCCACTCAACTCCACCCCAGGGCCAAGCCCTTTTCCATCAGGGGTCATGCCAGCCGTTTGAAAGGGGTCTAATGGTGTAATTGACTGAATCCCACAACAAGCGCAGTCCTTTGGCCAAGGCCGGGCGATGGACGATATGTGCGTTAGTTCGATTTTCATTTTCCTTCTAGGAATTCCTCGAATATATACCCTTGGAGGACTAAAAACACTTGCTCCCCGCCCCAAACCTTCAATTTCAGGACCTTGTTTAGCTGAATGCATTCCGATGTCCGGGAATGTTAAGGACCACTGAGAGTCACCTCGGGTGCGTTTGGGAATTGGACATAATTTAGGCAGCAGCAACACAAATCAGGTTGGGGACAGAAGGGTCTGGACTGCTCCCCTCCCTGTGGGGGGGAGGCGCTTGATTCTCCAAACCAGGCTTGAGGATGGGGTCCCTTGGGCCTGAGGGAGGGAGGCCTGTGGTTCCAGGGAGGAGTGGAGCCAGATGACTTCGCCCTTTTCCCCTTTTCCTTTCTTCAGCCAAAGAGCAGCACGGAAAGGTCACTTAACACCCCCCCCCCATGGCTCATCTCTTGACTGGGTGGGTGTGAGGACATCAATGCTCTTTTTGCGCTTTATTCCAGTACCGCTTCTAGCCAGGTACACACTTACAATCCCAAAAGCCCCTCCCCCCATTAAGTTGCTTTTGGGCCAAGCGGAAAAGGAAAGAGGTTCTAAGCTGAGTTGGGCAGGAAGTCTCTCTGTCTCCAGCATGCCCGCCGCCCCTAATTTCCTGCAGGCGGGTGCAAGGGACATCGGTGCCACCAAAACACCTGCTCTGGGACCAGGACTGTCGCTGCCTAGCTGCCCTTGCTTCTCCAAACGCCCACAGCAACAGGGCAGCCTCTGCCTGGGTCCAGCTCTGTGTGGCCTTAGGATCCTCCCCTATGAAAGGACACAGACCCTTGCCATCCCCATGTCCCTGCCTGGGTAGCATGCCCGACATTATGCACCCAGCTCTGATTGCTAAACGGGTCGGGGAGACGGGCCTGGGGCTCAACCCTAAACCAGCAACCGAACCGTCCCTGCCCCAGTCCAGGCCCTCTCATGCGCCTGGCGCTTTGGGGACCCCTGCCACAAACTGGGCGATCTCTTCCAGATCACTCGCTTGGGCCAGGGTACCCAATAGGATTCCCCTGAGGCTCTGTGGCTCTCTTCCTGGGCCCACACCAGCGCAGAAGCTTTTATCCTACCCAGGGCCCATCAGGCCTGCAGCCCCCGCCCCCACCCCAAGTCCCTCCACCTCTGGTTAAGCTTGGAAACTGGAGAAACAGCGCAGACAGGATGGGAAGATTCCTTGCGGGTGGCGGGTGGTTTATGGAGGTCGGGTGGGTGTTCTGGGAGGTTCTGGGTGATCCTCCTAACGGAGCAGGCCTTACATTAAGGAAAATGTGGGACTCCTAGACAGCGTCTCGGTGGCCATCCTAGGCACAAGAGGTTCACGTCTATTGCTTTCTGCGCAGGGAAAGGCGTAATAGATCTTTTTAGATCCCATCGCTGGAAGAAAAAACCCTGGTGATAGCGATTATCTCCAGTTTGCCTTATCTTACCATCACCCCAATTCATCTTCTTCCCGCTCCAGCCCCTGGGGGTTGCAAGGAGGGTGAAGAGCTGGGGGGGGGGATGGGCAGAGCCACCCTCCTGGGATGAAGACCGGAGGGAGAAGGACTAGCCTTTGCGCTCCGGGCTGGGGAGAGAGGACACGGAGGGTTTTTCTTACTGCCAAGCCGCGCTCTGCTCTCAAATGATTTCAGCCTGGTGCTTCGGTCTACCCATATACATTTTCAATCTCATGGCTCATAAACTATTAGCAAAATGGTTTCATTATTCACCTTCTGTATCCTACAGAAGGGAGAAAAGAAGCGAGCAGCCGGAGCAGGGGGGCTGTCGTCGGACACTAGTTAACAGTGACGCCCTGCGCGTTTAAATCATGTCTCGCGCTGCCTACTTCAACCTGACGTTCTACAAATCTAGTCCTTCCCAAGGCTCATCCGCCACCCCTACTCCCTTTGTCCCCCTCCCTTGTGTAGGTGTGTAGTCTCTCTCTCTCTCTCTCTCTCTCTCTCTCTCTCTCTCTCTCTCTCTCTCTCTCTCTCTCTCTCTCTCTCTCTCTCTCTCTCTCTCTCTCTCTCTCTCTCTCTCTCTCTCTC
>PVHP010000464.1:0-29760 GCA_004024765.1 Zapus hudsonius | reverse complement strand
GTGATGGACTCACTAGCCAACCCTGAGACTAAAACATCTTAAGAAGGAAGTTGGCTGGAGGTTCCATGTGTGGCTTTAAGGTCCCCAACTGGTCTCCAGGTCTTCGGGAAGTTGCAGTGGGTGGATGTGCGGCGAACATGCCCCCAGCGAATGCCAGATAGCCAGACTCTTGACAATTCAGAGAGAAGATGGGCCAACAATCCTCCATCCATCCGTCAGGATCTTTAATTCCAAGAGTGACATTAAATGAGTCAATGTGTCAGTGACTCTTGGTGGCAGAAGGCTGAGAACTGTGGGCAAAGCCAGCCGGACCCGCTGCCTGCACCGGGGGTCTCTCGGCTTTGACTTCTCATAGAAATATACATTTCATCTAACATGACTATCGCCCCCACCCATAGACACTTTACACACTTTTTGCAAATATGAAGGACGCCAGGCGGGTGAGCGTGCGGTAATTATCCCCGGGTCCGGAAAGCAATCTGACTGGCAGCCGCTGCACCGCAATAGCCCGCGGCGGCTGCGGCGCTCGGCTCGCGCGGAGGCCGGGGGACTCCCGGGCGCTCGCTGGGTCACCGCACCGCGCGGCCGCCGCCCGCCCGCCCGCTGTTTAATATACATGGGATGGGAAAGGCAGGGAGCGCATCTCAGGGCCTGCTCCTCCTGTAGAAAAAAAAAAATCAATTTGCTATTTATTTTTGAAATATATAGATTTAGGGATATTTTCTTTTCCTCCGGCCCGATCCCTTCCAGAAACGACAGGCCTACATTTAATTACGTCTTTTAATGACTTTCCCCTCCTATTTGCCTTGGCAATTTCAGATTCACGGGGTTGGGTGGAGTTTCTTTGGGGTGTGGATGGGGGGAAGAGAGTCAGTTCTGCATAAAGATTTTGCATGATGTGTTAATTGCATGCGTCGCGCACATCTGGGACGGCGAGCTGACCAACTCGGACCAACTTTTAATTAACACATTGACCCCGGCGACGACGCAGCCGCCCGGCCTCCCCCTGGAAATATGGAGATGAAGCCGTGGCCGCCGCCAGATGCGCGCAAGGAATCGCCTGCGTGGAGCGGGGACGAGCTGCAGGTGATCCGCTCTCTCCCAGCGCTTGGCCGGCCTCACCTCCAGGAAAACAACAAAGAGAGTAAAATGGCCAGGTGCTCTAACAGCTTTCAGCGGACTTGACCCTGAGCTGGGGAGTTGAAGATTGGGGGAGCGGAGGGGGGGACCAGCCCAAGCCTTTTTCTATAAGAGCAGCCTGATGTCAGGGCTGAGCTGAACTCTGTTCAAGAACCTGGGGATGCCGAGAATCCTGGTGCCAGGGATGAATGGCTGCATCCTTTGCCCTTTGGGCTAACTGTCTTCTTCCTCCCAAATGACTCGCCTTCTCCCAAGGCTCAGATCCAAATTCCAGACCCCAGATCCCAGAAAGTAAACTAGGGGTGCTGCTAAATGGCAGCTCTGTGCTGCAGGGAAGGACAGGGAAAGGAAAGGCTATTGTTAAGAAATACACTAGGCCTTCCCCAAGGCGAAGGGAGGCTGTCTGCGCCTTGTCTTCTAGCCCTGCCCATCCCTAACCAGAGTGCAACCAAGAGAATGGGACCTGCACATGCGCAATCTCCCCCTTAGCAATTCCATTCAGAACTCAGGGTGGCTCAGAGAGCTGGCCTCAGAGAGTGCTTTGCCTGTTTCCCTGCTGAGCACAAATAAGGGCTAATCCCCAGATAGCGACTCATTTTCTGCTTTTCTTCTGTAATCTCCAAGGCCTAGCTCTCCTAAGTGATTAGCTTCCTCATACAAGCCCATAAAAAATGTCAGCCTGCGATTCCTTCTCCCAGCCATAAAGAAGTTGGAGTGAATCACTCCCCAGTTA
Organism: Zapus hudsonius; assembly: GCA_004024765.1. Classification (NCBI taxonomy): domain Eukaryota; kingdom Metazoa; phylum Chordata; class Mammalia; order Rodentia; family Dipodidae; genus Zapus; species Zapus hudsonius. The sequence continues at coordinate 27,887 of PVHP010000464.1, read as the reverse complement.
CCATTTAATGTCTCCTCCAGGTAACAGTTGAAGTTTCTTGTTTGACATTTTTCATTCCACCACACAGAACTTTTCAATAAATATGCACGACCAGTATGGTGAGGAGAATATGTCACAATGAAATCACAGCTGTGTTGCTCTAACCTGCTCCAAGCTTTCCACACAGTGACAGAAGCTGGCACTCCAGAGTAGATTCCTCACACCCATGTTATTCCCCCCCCCTTTTCCTTCTCCTTCTCTTCCTCCTCTTCCTTCTTCTCTCATCTTTTCCTATCCACTAATTAGAGACTAAAAGTATATGGAAAAATATTCAGAGAACAGTGTTCTGTTAGATAAAGGTGTAATGTAATCAAAGCTAATCTTCATACAGGTCTACAAGCCAGTGGTGCTAATTTACAATGTCCCTTTTCAAAGATAAGGCCTTTGGAAGGTTCCTATAAGCTTGGCCCATCAGTTTGATTTTGGCTTTCACTGGCTTGTTTCAGTTCACCAATTGATGGGCAAAATTGCTGCATACACCTGAGATCCAGGAGAAACAAGCACTGGTGGCTCCAGATGCTTCTTTTCATTTGCTCAGCCTGGTGAGATGGATGCTGGTGTTTTGATAAGGGGGAAAAAGGAGGAGTCAGCAGTTTGATTTGGAAAGTCTTTTATTGCTGAATGGGTTTTCAGGTTTAAACTAAAGAATGCCTTTCTGCTGGGGACATTAGCATGGCACATACATATGCATTAGCAGCTGCATTGGTTCCAGTGAGCATTTATCCCCCACCCCCACCCACCCCACCCCACTGTCTTTTTCAAAGGAAGTAGGTAAGTGCCTCACAGGAAAGCCATATAGACTTGAAAGGTGCATGAATGGCCCTGTCCATCAGGTCCTGGTACCTCATTGGCAGATAGCAACCTGCTACTCTTGAAGATTGTGAAATAATTGAAGTCACTTACCTTCCTAGTTACTTTCCTAAATTGAGATAAGGATGAACAGTGTATGAAATGTACTAAAACAATCATCCAGAGAAAGGGACCTTAAAGTACAAGTCTGCACCCAGGAAGAAGGTGCCCTCATTAGTGTCTGACTGACTGAGAAACTTCTCCTTAGGCGAAATTCTGTCCCCACTCTGTGTGTGTGTGTGTGTGTGTGTGTGTGTGTGTGTGTGTGTCCATCAGCCTTCACTTCTTGATACGTGATAGAGGTAATGCTTTTGAACCACAATACCTTGACCTTGGACCTGGCTACACTGAAGCACAAGGGTTCTGGAAGTTTGCTTTGCACACATTGTAGGAGCCACACACAGGGGCTTCCACCTAGTTTCCACAAGGGGCTCCTGCATGGAGGTCTACCTGAGCCACCTTGATGAACCTCATTCTCCCTGATAGCAGATGCTCTGTCTGATGTCAGCTGAACTCAGAAAGAAACTGGGTTCTTTGTTTAGTCTCATTCTGATTCAATATCACTCAGGCAAGTTTTCTTTAAAGAAAACAAAAGCTACATAAGCTACATTTGAATATTAGGGTGACTAGAAGCATATAAACACCCATACCAAGAGTTTCAACATAAATCCAATTTTAAAAACTGCCTCTCATTTCTGTTTAAAAATTAATGTTTCATGGAATTAGTTGAGAATAATTTGAATCACACTCAGACTTCTTCAGCAACTCCAATTTTAAAGTGTGAGTCTATTACAGAGTCAAACAAAAATCGTGTACACACACACACACACACACACACACACACACACACACACACCAAAAAGCCTGTTTAGGAATTGTCTTGACCAATGAAGACATTTAAACACCCACAGTTTTCCATTCCATTTTTTTTAGGTTTCTTTATTTAGTTATAAGACATTTAGGGGGGAAATGAAATGACAATAATTAGTAAAATGGTGTGAACTGTTTTTCCAACATACATGGAGCTGACATGCACTATTGAGTCAATGTGCACACACTCACAGTGACACGAGTATGAACGAGTCTGAAGGAGAATCTATTTTCATGTTGAGTTTCCAGATGTTGGCACACACTACCCATGTACTGATTTGACCAAAGCAGAAATGTGCGCAGCTCTCTGCCACTCAGTGGAATCCTAGAGGATTTTAGTATCACGGAATTACTTAGTATTACCTTCCATTGAGCAAAAGTCCTTTGGACATTTTTGATGATTCAACCTAAAAATATAATTGAGTACATCTGGGCACACTGGCACACACCATTCATCCCAGCACTTGAGAGGCTGAGGTAGGAGGATCACTCTGTGTTCAGGGCCAGCCTGGGCCACAGAGAGAATTTCAGGTCATCCTAGACTAATGTGAAACTCTGCCTCAAGAAAATAGTTGATTATCTTATGGATATAGTTGCTTGACATTAAATAATGAAATATTTTATCAGCTTCCTGCAACTGAGACATTCTGGAAGCCTCCACAGGAACATGCTTTCCTACTGCCAGGTGCTCTCAGCTAGTATCTGACAGGAAGCTGCCCCTGACAAGCCAAAGGGAGAGGGAGCCATTTTGAAATCTACAGCTTCATTCTGGCTTTGTCTGAGCACATCTTTCTCTGAGGAGAAGTAGTTTCATCAGAGCCTCGTTATAGTCGGAGTCTCATTCACCTGAGGGAAGGGGGACCCCAAGCAGCCACTAGTCAGCCTCTAGCTTTCAAATGAAGAAAGGTGCCCACCTCCCTCCCCCAGGGGGCACAGGGGCCTCAGAACCTCATGTCAAGCCAGAGGCACTTAGTCATACATACAAAGTCCCCTACCTCCACCACTAATGACTAAACGTCCAGCTACTTTGGTTCCTTGGACCCAGGATGTCATATCTCCCTTACAGTTAAAACAAGCTAAAAGGCAAAACACTACGATTAATAATAACAATTAAAGAGATTGAATAATCCTAAGAAATAAAGTCAGCTCAGGAATTCTTTTCCCAAACCCAGCACCTCATGGATGCAGAGCAAATAAATGCTCTACTACTTAGTTACAACCTCAGCTCCAGACCAGGACATTATTTTTTTAATATTTTATTTATTCATTTTCAAGCAGAGAGAGAGAGAGAGAGAGAGAGAGAGAGAGAGAGAGAGAGAGAGAGAGAGAGAGAGAATATGCACCAGGGCCACCACCTTGTGGGTCTGGCTTATGTGGGTACTGGGGAATTGAACCCGGGGCCTTAGGCACTGGAGGCAAGTGCCTTAACTGCTGAGCCATCTCTCCAGCCCTAGACCAGGAAATTATTTTAAAGAAATAAAAAGGATATGCTAAGAGCTCTAAAGAAAAAGTACACCATATGCAAGAACATGGATAAGGCAAGAAGAGAGATGGAAAGTCTAGGAAATAATGAAAATAACGTTTGATGCTAGAAGTGTCCGCTGCAAGGGAAGAATGTTCACCTTTGATGGCTCACACACTGGTAGGCTGGACAGGACCAAAGTAAGAAGCTCTGAGCCTGAGGATAGCTCAGTAGAAACTTCCAAAGCTAAAAATGCAAAGAGGAAAAGACCAGAAAAAAATAGAGAACAGACTATCCATGGACTGTGACATATTTGTGAGAGGATGGCACACACATAGGGGACACACCTAAGAAGACAGAAAGAAAGAAAGAAAGAAAGAAAGAAAGAAAGAAAGAAAGAAAGAAAGAAAGAAAGAAAGAAAGAAAGAAAGGAAGGAAGGAAGGAAGGAAGGAAGGAAGGAAGGAAGGAAGGAAGGAAGGAAGGAAGGAAGGAAGGAAGGAAGGAAGAAAAAAGAAAGAAAAAAGAAAAGAAGACCAATGTTTGCAGAGTGGCCAGGCATGGTGGCACACGCCTTTAGTCCCAGTACTCTGGAGGCAGAGGTAGGACGATTGCCTTGAGTTCAAGCCCAGCCTGAGACTACATAGTGAATTCCAGGTCATCCTGGGCTAGAGCAAGACCCTACCTTGAAAACCCCCAAAATAAAAATATATAAATAAATAAAAGAGTAACTGCACATTTTTTTCAAAATTAATACCAGACACAGGTCAGAGATATAAGCTCAGAGAATTCCAAGCAGGATAAATGCCCCAAAACCTATGCCAAGGGACACCACATTCAAACTTTAGAAAATCAAAGATAAAGAAAATTTTCCATAAGAAACTCTGAGAAGGTTTTTATTATCCTAGAGAGGGGGAAAGATAAGAATTATACCTACTCTCTAGGTCAGGAAGAAAGTTCAGTGAAATATTTAAAATGTTCAAGAAAAAGAAACCCAGCGAGGTAGAATTCTGTATGCTACATGATTACCCTTCACACATGAAGCCTGGTGTAGTAGCACATATTTGTGATCCCAACACTAAACAGCAGAGTCAGAAGAGTGTCCAGAATTTGGAGGCTAGCCTGGTCTACAGAGCAAGTTTCAGGCTAGCCAGGGATACAAAGTAACACCCTGTCTCTACAAACTTAACGAAACAAAAAGTGAAGGAGAAATGATAAAACTGCCATTTCATGACTGAAATGAAGCAAGCCATTATACCTGTTTTGCAGGTAGAAGGAGGAAGGGGTTGTACAGGGCACAGAGCTAAGTGCACTGTAGGATCAAGATTCAAACTCGAGTTTCTCTCTACATCACACTCAAAAGTCCTGTTCTCGTTTTGTACATCAGTCATTCATGAGCTGGGGCAACATGAGTCAACCCTCAGAAATGGATCTAGTCTTGACATTATGTCAAAACCAAGTTTCTAAAGGTCCATATTGGGGCTCTGAAATGTCACCTGGAAAAGTCTCTTGGGTGTCACCTGGCTGACCTTTTCCATTGATAACTATCTTCCTGTGTCTTCTTATCCAAAGTGAGGCAGCAATTTCATGCCTTTTTTCAAAAAGTTTATTTGAGGATGAGTGAATTTATACCACGGATGGGGATGGCATAGTATTGGTACAAAAGATAATACAAGCAATTTCAAATGACATAAAGTAGTGTATTAGCTTCTACACTTTCTCCCAATTAAACAAATGTAAAACACTGCTTGATGGATGGATTTAGAGCAATGCCTTTACATTCTTTCATTCTTTAATTTTTTTTTTCTGTGAACCCAGTTGTCCTCTTGGGATGGATAAAAATTCTTTGTTTGTAGGCGTTTCACTAATGGCCACAAAGAATGCCCAGACTTCTTTGTCCCAGCGCTGGCTCTCTAAAATCCAGGCGACAGACATTGTCACACAATACCTTCCTTCCAGATGTGCACGTAGCCAGCTTCTCAGAAGATTTCACTCCCTCCAAGGGCTTTGTGAAGGAAGTGCTACAAGCTACTTATTCCTAGAAATTGTTGTGACTGGGAAGCATCCCAGGTATTCCTCTGTCTCTGTCTCTCCAACCTGTAGAGATGGTGGGCAGAGAGGAGATAATGGGAGGGCAGATTAGAATCCACATGGAAGAATGTAAGAAGTAAAAGCAACCTTCCTTCCTTCCTTCTATATGGTCAAAAAATAAATTTCTCTATACAGTTTATAGAAATAATAAAAATTATATACATTAGATCACCTACCGCTGACTTTGAACTCATAGCAATGCTCCTGCCTCAGTGGCCTGGTGCTGGGAATTACAGTGTGCTGCACCACAACACCAGGCTTCTAATCTACACAGAAGCTCTTTTTAGCTATTTTCGCCTCCCCTCACTGGAAGGTAGGTTTCTTGGTCATAGAGTGAACCCTGAGTTCCCATTGCTTCTGCCAGATGTGTTTCTCTGAAGGGAAGGCAGAGAGGAGTGCAAGCTAGCTCAGAGCTCACACTTACTAATGACTGGTCTTCAGAACAGAAGATTCCAGAATGCTTTTAGTTGAGAGATTTCCATCTTGTCTGGTCAGCATGGACTTTTTGGAAAAGATTTCTTTTTCCTTTCTTTTTCTCTGGATCAGCAAGCCTAATTGCTATACAGCCAACATGGTTGTTCCATAAATATTTCTCCTGGGGATTAAAACTTCCAAAGTAAATTCTGATGGGCAGTGCAGGAATGGTACACCTATAATTCCAGCCCTGGGAAGGCTGGGGTGAGGAGATTACATGTGGAAACCCTGACTCAAAAATAAAAGATAAAGCAAAGGAAAAGTCACTTATAAAATAAAAGCTAACAAAAGTAAAATTAACACTAACAAGTCTTACTGCTGAACTTTAATGTGCTTTACAGGAAGAAGATGAAAAGAGAGAGCTGTTTAGTCGTGACTTTCAGACAGACTATCGGCTTTCCTTGGGTGTTCGGTCCACGTGGTGATTAGGAATCTACTCTTTAATTGTTCTTGTCATCCACACAGCCACCTGCAGTCGATATCTTTTTATTATATACATTTTTAATCATGTATTAATAAACAAGAAGTTTGTATCTTATTGATGATTGGATTATATTATTGACTGCCTCCTCTGCTCCTCACAAGGACACAGAAACAAGGTCATAATGGGAATATCACGGAAACTGCACGAAAGGCAGGAATGGGTCTTTCACTCTCTGTATGACTTTTGGAGAGAATGAGTGGAAGGAATGAATTTTGAAATTACCAAATGAACAAGTGATTTGATGTAGACAAAAAATGAGAATTCGACTCCATTCACATATTGCACAGGAAAAGCGCATTTCATTCTTGGTTTATTTCATTTGTTAGAATTTGATCTGGGCTGTTGTCAGGGTCCTTGAGGGTTTAAGGAAATGTTCTAATGGAAAAGGGACATTCCTTCACCTCCCAAGGCTGGGCTGGGACAGTAGATTCCTCCCTTCTTCCTCCCCACACATCTTCTGAGTTGGCAATGCCATCCTCCTGCCCTGCTGGGATTCCAGAGAGTACAGAGTCTTTGAGCATTGGGCAAGTTATGGGTAGATTATCTCATTATTATTCAGTTCAATGTTACTCTCAAATAAAGCATGCATTTCAACTGTACCATTTTCGTTATTAAAACCTCATCATACACCCAACAAGGTTCTCATCACTGGGAAATGGGAGCAAAATCTTTCTCTGGACCCTACCATTTCTCTCTCTCTCTCTCTCTCTCTCTCTCTCTCTCTCTCTCTCTCTCTCTCTCTCTCTCTCTCTCTCTCTCTCTCTCTCTCTCTCTCTCTCTCTCTCTCTCTCTCTCTTCCTTCCCCATCCTTTCACTTTACACACTTGGCAGCAGAACAATCTCTACTCTCATAAGAAGCCATCTTCTTTCTCCTCCGCTTGGTCAGGCACCCTGGAAACTAACTCCTTGATTTCTATGACCTTTATTTGGAAAGTTCCCTTTAACTTCCTGTGATTGCTGGAGCCCATCTGGCTTTTCTTTTGCAGTCTTGTTAATTGTTTTCATGTCTCCTCCCCTTCTCTCATTCCCATTCAAATTCTTCTCCCTCTCTCTATAGCTCTCTCTCTCTCTTTGAATTTTGAAGTGCTAACATTTACCTTAGAGCCTTTCTTTCAGTTTATGCCAGTGTTCTACCATCACTATCAGGCTCCTGGTTGAAGGTATTCCCTAACTTCAGCTTCCTGACTAGCGGGGGGCTACAGGGCTTGCCACCATGCCCAGAAACATCTTGGATTTTCTAATATAGTTGTGTGTGTAAAACTCTATCTGGAGACAAGTTCAGGATGGTAAAGCGGAACCTCCCTCATGTTTTGTAACTTTGAGCATGGGATGATTTCTAAATAAAATGTTTTTTAAAACTCCAACGTACACATGCTAAAAGCTAACCTCACCTACAACTCATATTGGCACATTAACACAAATCATTTCTACACTGTGTAGACATCATTCTGTTAACTCGCAATTACTCTGGGTGTGAGATATTGGGGAGGAGAAATTATCATTTTTAATATGAGTTCTCTCTTATTCTGAAGTTTCAGGTTTTAGCTACGTTAGGATAAAGGTTATTGGAGGTGTGAGAAGACAGGAGGAGAAACATACATAAGCTTATTTTTTTAAGTACTTTCTGCCTAGACTGAAAGAGATAATAGGAAAAACAAATACTTCTAATGTTCTCCTAAAATGAAGTCTTGTCTTTCTCCTGATAACATGTGTTCAAATAGAATTAATCCTTCTTTGGAACTCTTCATTTGCATCCGTTAAATATGATAATAATACCTTATGCGTATAGTGATCTACAATGTTCAAAATTCACATTCATTATCTCTTTGATCTTCATAAGAATTCCGAGGCACAGGCAAAGCAGAGATCATCAATTCCATTCAAACACCAGAGAATCCGGGCTCAGACAGGACCAGTGTATCTTCACAGGGTAAACTAAGACTTGAAGCAGTATTTTGCAATTTCCAGTCAGGTGTTCTTCCTAATTTCCTGCATGTTATTAGAATATCCAAATTGGGAACTGATTTTTTTTCTGGCTTAGCGGGAGCCATACCAGCTGGATGCTCTGCTCCATCCTTGCTGGGGATGAAAATGAAACAAGAGCAGTGATGACATCCAGACAAACTCACAAGCCTAATGAAGTCCTTGGCTTCCTGTCATCCATCCCAGCTCCCTTCCCTCCTGATAACACCGAAGCCTTCCTTCCCTCCAACCTGTGTCAGTCTCTTTGCCTTGGTTTAAGCAGGAATCCAGAATGTCTGACGATTTATTTACTCATTCAATCAAAATTTGTAGCTATCCTCCTTATATTTAGTGCTTTTGCTCTAAACTATAACCAAACACCTGACAAAAAGCAGATCAGGGAAGGGTATATTTTGGCTTACAGTTCCAGGGGTGCAGTCCATCATGGCGAGGAAGGTGTGGCCACAGGAACAGGATGCCTGGTGGTCACATTTCCTGGGCAATCAGAAAATAAAAGGATGAACAGGAAGTGGGGCCAGGTTAGAGAACCTCAAGTCCCACCCCACCCCCACTGAACTACTTACTCCAACCAGGCTTGAACTCCTGAAGCTTCTAGAAACTTTCCAAACAGAGCCACCAGCTGGAGATCAAACGTTCAAACACAGGAGTCTTGAGTCTATGTGCCACATCACACATTCAGACTATAACACTCCTTGTTTTTCTTAATCCTTCTCTTCCTTTCTTTTTTTTCTGTTCATATTTAATATAAGACGTCACTGCGTAGAACAGATTGGCCTCTGGATATGAGGAACTAAGATCCAGACCTCATCAGCAGGCTGGCAGATGTCCAGAAGCCCAGAGAACGTCTCAGGCAATTCAAGAGAGCGACAAGACAATAGAGTGAACTTCAGAAATCAGATGGTAGATGAATCTTCCAACATACCCACAAGTCCCCAGTACTTAAGACTGGGGAAAAGATGGGTCACTCATACAGACAATCAGGGACAAAGCAAGATTTTGGAAGGTCATTCATATGGTGCTAGGTAGGGACCATGTTGAATTTTAGAGTGTTGGGTCAGGTCTCTTGCTTTAAAGTTAAGATGGACCCTCAAGCAGAGGGTAGTCCTCAGTAGTGGCTAAGGGAATGTTCTCTCTTGTGAAGTCTTGAGCCTTATGGGTTTTGGTAACAAAGAGAATGACTAGAAAGTTTTAATCACATGCCTTTTTTTCCCTTCCTCACAGTGCAGATTGTTTCTTCTTTCTCAAACTGATTTTTAAATAGAGACACTAATGTTTGAAAATTCTCTTAATAGCTCAACTATGTAGATTTATGGAATTAGCCTTGTTGATAAAGTTGAGTAAAGATTTGAGGATTGAGTGACTTCTATTTTATCTTTAGACAAAGGATCACTTTCGTTGTTAGAGTTTTCACACATAAATGTTTCTTGAGGAAGGAAACTGATGACCAAGGGGGTATGTTAGGCTCATGCAGAGTTGGATATGATGGTTCATCCCTGTAGTCCCAACCCTTGGGAGGCTGAGGGTACAAGGATTGTGAGTTTGAGGTGCATGTGGACTATGTAATGAGATCCTGTCCCCCAAAAATCAACCAACCAACCAACCACCCAAACAACAAACATTCCACAAATAAACATAAAAATAAACAGTCTGTACAAGTGACCAGAGTTCTCATTTACCCTATCTTGTATAGAATCTTGTAAGAAATCTAAAATCATGGAAAGAATTGTATTTCTGTTGTATATCACTTCTATTAGGCCAACGGTGTTCTCATAGGTGTGAATGAACCTCCCAGGATGGGAAGGAGTGTGATAAAATGAATGGAATGGGATCACGGAGTTTCCCCAGTGAGATCCAGCCTATGGATCTATAATTCTGCTCAGCCTTAATCACACTATATCCCCCTCCTTTAGAGTTAAGGTCCAGAAATATCTGATCATGTACCATGGGTAAATGGATGGAAACCCTTGGTTCCTCCCTACATTTCATCAAAGACACCTACTGAGTGATTAAATATTCCTTCCACAAGACAAAGATATTTGTAGAAATACTAAAAATATACCAAAATGCTTTTCCTGAATTCAAGTCACTCACATAACTGGTTTGGCTGTCGTAGCCTCCTAAAGGTCACCTATGTGGTTATTTGCATTCATTGTGCCATCAACAAATATAAATTAAGCCACCTGCAAGAAAAGGAACTTTAAATTTAGGCAATGGGCATAGACTGGACCCAAAGGATCCATTTCCACTAAATGAGGCTATAAAAACTAAACATGACCTAAGCATTCTTCTGCCCTCCAAAATAAGGCTCAAGATGACAGTAAAGCCAAGAAAACACACAGAGAGAAGAAAGCAAAGGACAGATAAACACTTCTCATCCCGCCCTTCCTCAACACAACAAAGGACAGATAAAACACAGGGCTAGAAGAACCACTGGAACCATGCAGGAGCTTTTACTTTTGTTTTTCAGGTGGTTAGTCTGATATTACACACACACACACACACACACACACACACACACACACACACACACACGCACATACAGCATTCTCCCTCTAAAATAGCATCTCTACCATGCAGTGGCAGGAAACAAAATCCCAGAAACACAGGTGGAGCTACCAGAGGGCATGGCTTTGATGTCCTCTGCCTTGTCTCCTTCTCCCCTGTAGATCTGATACATAAATGCATCCAGTGACGGATGACCAGTACTCTACTCTAAAACAGCTTGCAGTGAGCTAGCCAGGCCAGGGCTTGAATCAGCCAGAAAAGGTAACTAGATGGCACTGGGGGTGGGGATGGGGGGATGGAGAAGGCAACAGGAGATTTACTGCCTTTCTGTGGCATAGTATAGGTTGTCGTCACAACTATGCTCCCAAGGACTATTTGAAGAGGTTTGTGAACTTCCTTACATTAATTAACCATGAAAAGGAAAGTGCCCTGGGTATTTTCCTATCATTGCAAAGGGTAGATCGGGTTTCTTAGTACGAGATGAAACTAACTTTCTGTATACCATTTCCAAAAGCAATGTTATAAGAAATGAATTTTAATGACTATCTATGTTTAGGAAAACTATTAAAATCAAAGTTAAATAAGTTGATTTACTCTGGGGCCTTGCAAGACCTGTCATGGGCAAAGGTATGGGAAGAATCCCCCAGGGCTGGAAGAGTCCCTTAGAGGCACAGTGCTCATTGGCATGCATGGTGGGGCCCTGGTGTTCAATCCCCAGTACAAAGCATGACAGCAGAGAGAGGGGAACCTCCCCGAGGAGATATGGAAGTCATTGTTTCTGAGCTTACTCAACCACACACTCCTTCCCTTCTGCAGTGTTTCCTTTGGCGGTGCTTGGCAGAGTACACTGGTGAGAACGAAACACTGCTTACAATGGCTTTGAACAGAGCTTCCTTAGATCCAAGTGACCTCTTCAGTTGACCGTGCATAATTGATGTGAAAGACTACTCTACACATCACTTTGTCCTGTTGTTTTTTCAAGACGAAAAGACTTGATGGACCCGTTGCTGTGTTTGGATTGATTTTATGAAGGGCGGTACAATCACTCTGTGTACAATCTACACATTCATGGATGGCAGATCCAAGATAGACAGCCCATCTTGCGTGGATTATAAGACAGAGTTAGCAATGGTCATGGTCTTAGTGCAAAATTTTGGTGTGGGAAAGTCTTGTGAATTTGAAATATTCTTCCTTATATATATTTTTTACTATTAGTGTACTGAAATATCTCATTTGTGTGTGTGTGTGTGTGTGTGTGTGTGTGTGTGTGTGTGTGTGAGTGTGTGAGTGTATGTGTGTGTGTTTGAATGCATGTCCCCAATAGACTCAGGTGTTTCAGTAAAACTTGGAATTCCAGGCACCTGGTTGCAAGAGGTCTCACTAGGGACAGCAGATCCTGGGATCCAGCCCAGGTGTGTTTAGGGGTGGATCTGATTTCCAGCCTAAAGGTATGCAGAGGAGTTCAGAGCTTTGCCTGGGTCCCTGCTGCTTTACTGCTGGTTTTTGTGCTTGTTTGTGGTGCTGATTAGTTGTGGTGGATTTCTAAATGGAAGATAGCTTCTACCACCATTGCTGGAACTTTCCCTTGGATCTGTAAACCGAAATAAGCCCTTCCTCCTATAAACTGTGTCTGGTTTGGATGTTCATCCCAGCAACATGGAGCTGACTACAACATCAATGTGAATAACCCTTGATAATAACATCCTTTGAAACATACTGATAGTAGAAGACATTCTATACAGAAAACTCTAACAGATCAATGTAAAATCTCATGTACAGTAGGAGGACAGGTATCTAGAATTCCTGAGATGTCAGTGATTAGCACACACATGTGCACACACAAACACTTCTGAGATAAAAACAATGTTTTTGTAATCTCTCTCAAAAAATCATAGGGTCATTCCAAAACAGTAATTCAATTAAGCTTGAAAATTCAGATCATCCCATAGATAATTTTATTGACCTAAGATTTCTCTTTGAGCCAGTTGGTTTTCTGTGACAGATACATAGCCTGTGTCAGTCTTCTGTGAGAGCGATGAATGGGATGGCCATAGAGACTGTCATGAAGTCCTGAATTCCTGGAGAACACATACAAGGTGAAAGGAGGAGAAGTCATTCAGTAAAGCAGACAGTTGGTTCTGTTCAGTTAAGAGTATGAGTGAGTTCTTCTCTGTGGTTAACCTCAATTTTTTTGTGACTAAGCCTCATACTGGATCCCCAAGTGGTGGAGCCTTTGGGAGGTAGAGTCTTACTAGATGAGGTGTGTCATTGGGAGGTGGGCTTTGGAATTTTATAATCTAGCCCTGCTTTCCACTTTGAGCTAGCTCACTCTTGCTGCTTCCTCCCAGCTGATGTGACAGGGTGTGACTCAGTTGTCTGCTCTGCCATTCTTTTACCACCATGACGAAACTTCCCTTCACAATTATCAGCCAGAAATAAATCCTTTCCTCCCATGAGCTGCTTCTGACCAGATGTTTTCTCTCAGTAACAAGAAGGTAGCTGCTACCTTCTACTCATTTGATGAGCTCTGTGACAACTTATAGCTTTGGTTTTAGTACCTGTATTTCACAGAAATATTAAAAAAACTACCATACAAAGAGAGCTGGTTCTGTAGATAAAGCACTTGCTACTGAAGTGTAGGAATTTGAGTTTGGATCCCCAGAGCCCATGTAAAACTGTATGCTTAGCAGTCACCTGCAATCCCAGTGTGTCTATAAGATGAGAGGTGGAGACAGGAGAATCTCCTTGAAGCTTACAAGAAGGAAGATGAGAAAGGTCCAAGCTTGTTTTCTGACCTATGCATACACACAGGCGTGCGCACAACACAACAGTATTTTAAAATATCATATCCAGAGTACAAATACAAAAAATGCCAGTCAGGAGTGTTGACAAGATGATGATCAGGGAAGGAGAAATTTCTGAGGCCAGGGGGCAGAGGAAGGCAGCTGGTACTTCTTGCTCTACCTCCCTTCCTTACCACTTCCACAAAGTGTCTGTGATAAGATGGTGGGAGAAAAGTAGGAAGCTGGAGAAGGTATGCTCACTCTGATATGGAAGAAACAAATGCTGGTAGAAGATATTCCAGTAAGTTTCATTAACACAGACAGAAAATAACTCTAGGTTAGCAGTTTGTGGTGGGGAGTCTTTAGAGCACATATTTACACACTTATATTTCATTTGATGGATAATATGTTGAAGCAACTAAGTTGTCTTTATTCATCTGCCAACCTGTTCACAGACATATACATTGTATGTAGACATATAAGTATATTGTACATTATATATGCTGTGGATACATAAATGGGTATACCTACATAATTATAAATATCCATATCTATATCTGTGTCTATATATTTCATATTTAAATGTGTTGTAACTATAATAGAGACAGATAAATTATACACATTATGTAGATACACTATGCCAACATAGAAAATCTACTAAGAAAAAGATTATTAGAGATTATTGTGGTAATTAGAATCATCTGGCAATCAAAATACCATAATTAAAATTGTCATAGATGGGAAAAAGGAGAGCAAATTATAGCTATGTAAATAATTCTTATTGAGACATTTTTATACTATTACATTAAATTTTTTATTAATATTTATGCATTAAAAGTCTAAAAGTAATCTTTACATACTAAAGTGTGTCCCCCCCCCCCAAATTTGTATGTTTCACCCTATGTGATGTTCATTAGAGACAAGGCATTTAAGGTGATAATCAAAGAAAGTTAAATGACATCTTCTGATAAAACTGGTGTCCTTATCAGAAGAGGAATGCTCTCTCTCTCTCTCTCTCTCTCTCTCTCTCTCTCTCTCTCTCTCTCTCTCTCTCTTTCTCTCTCTCGTTCCAGAGAAAAAACCATATAAGAACACAATATCCAGACTGACTGTCTACCAGCCAGTAAGAGGGCTCACCAGAAATCAAACCAGACAGTACCCTGATCTTGGACTGGCAGCTTCCAGAACTGTAAGAAAATACATTATTTACCAGGTATAAAACACCAGTTTGTGGCACTTTGTTGTGGAATCTTGAGAAGATTAACACAATAATGCTGCTGTATCACGTGCTTCTCTCCCCTTTCTACATTTCTTATTGTGCTCAAAGCCTTTCCCTCAACTCAAGTCTTCCCCAAGGTGGTGGAAACGCATTCACTCTTCTCACACAGGAGGCTGAGCATTCAGCCTTAGCACTGCCAGGCTGAGGGCTGAGCAGCTGTCAGTAAGAGCATTTAACATCTTAAGAGGCCAAAGATAAATCTTTGGTGGCACTCCAAATGGCTCTTTTGTTAGAAAAAGTTATTAAACACGGACACCCAGCTCAAGAACACTACAGGCTAGACAAGTAATTCAGTAAGACACATATATAAACTACCGCATTATCTCTCAATTGCCTTCAAGTGAGTTTCTTTGAGGAAAGTATGATAGCTTTTCAGATCTTCTACAGGCTCAAGGTAGCTAGCTCTACTCAGTGCCTTTTGCCTGACTGCACTTGACACTTGCTGGCGTGAGCATCTACCCTGTTGCTACTATCCTTCATGGCTGTTGGAGCTTCTTCAGATTTCCAATGTGGACTAAAGACCAGCAGCTCTTCAGGGATTTTCCAGGACTCCAGTGCCAGATTCAGACTACTGAAGTATCCAGTCTTTGGATGGAGTTGCTATTAAGTTCACTGACTCTCCAGCATGGAGACAGCTACTGTTGGACTGCCCACCTGAGCATTGGAAACTAATCCAGTCAATCCCCTTTAAAATACATATTGATTCTCTCAATTCTGTTCCTCTAGAGAACCCTGACTAACAGTCACCACGAAATAAGCCAATTCCACTGATGTGTAATGGTGAGAATCAAAGAAAAGAAATTTAATCAAGAGTTGGGAAAAGGAACCAACTAAGAGGTCCAGTGACCCAAAATTCATCTTTAGGATACTGTCATGAAAAGGTATGCCTAATTAAGCAGTCCTAGGTAAAGTGTGGTCCCACTCATCATTGCTTCATTTCTGGTCCAACAGGGTGATCTGACCAATTGTTAATCTGTCAAAGCATCCCTGAGGGAGGGGGACCAATCGGGTTCCTATAAAATGATCTACCCCTAGTGTAGCCTCTGACCATAGATCATTGTTCTCCTCTTGGGGCGCTCCACCCTGCAGGCCACATTGTTCCTGGAATCCAAGGTGATTGCCTTCAGCCTGGAAAAGGGATGAGATGGTTAAGTATCAGCTGTTTCTAGACAGGCACTTCTTAGTGGCTGGCATACCTGTGCATATCCACTCAGGAGTCTGACCCACAGAAGGATCTAGACACAAAGTGAAGGCAGAGATGGCAGGCTTTCACCCTGCCTTTAGTTACCTAGGAATGAATTGAAAAGCTTTTAAGTGTTTTTCTCCAAACATCAAAACTCCAAATTCCAAAGTCTCTTCTGAGACCCTTGTAAATTATTTTTAAAGAAAATTATATGAGGGGCCTTGAATAGAATGGAAGGAAGCCTAACCACAAGAATAATTGCTCAGGCCTGAATCTTCCTGTCCCAGTTATTGGTTCCTTCCCACACTGAGCTGTTGATCAAAGAGACCCATGAGGTCCCCAAAATGTGGCAGACTTCTGTCAAAGCTCTTGACTACCTGACCCAGACCTAAATTAAGACCCTGTTACTGAAGAAATCACAGAGTGTCATCATACAACACCAGAGATCCTGCTAGATCCAGAATGGTAACCAGCTCCCAGATGGTAGCATGTGTAGCATTGAAAGGTGTTGCATGAGCTGCCGGGGAAATTGGTCAATGATATTTGGAAAAAACAAAGACCACTGATGTACAATATAGACAGTTGTCACAAGAGTGCTGAACACATGGCTGTATGGAAGAGACCAGCAAGACAAGAAGGGCTCATCTGTGCAATAGTGGCACTAAAACAAGGAGGGTAATCAATGGCTTACTGATTGGCTAAGAGATCTGCTTAGTGACAAGGAACCCTTAACTGGAACTGGGATCCATGGCAAAATCCTACAGAGACCAAGAACCTGGGCTCCTAGGGGAAATTCCCACTACCAGAGAGCTGTGGAGAGGCTACACACATTTGGAGCTAGCCAAAATAGCAATGTTGTCTCATTTAACCTATATTGATCTCACTCTCCAATGGAGACTCTGTATTTTTCAGAAGGCAGTGAGAAAGCTGGGGACAACTAAATTCCACCAATAAGACATTGGATGATGGCTGACATCATCCTGGCAGGAGACAGACCCACCCCTGGCCTTCACACAGGGCCCAAATGAAACCTATGAGAAAGTGGTGAGACAAACAGGAAGACCCATCACCACAGCAAGTCTGATAACCCATGAAAGGCCAATGGAGACAGACACCAATGATACCCAACACAACCCAGGACAAAGATCCAGAGTTACTTAAGATCTCAACAATAAAGCAGACTTAAAACTCACCCACCATGACTCAGGAAACTGAGCGGAAAAGGGGGCGGAAAGAATGTAAGAGCCATGGTGGGGGAGAATATCCAAGACATCGCCCCCCTCAGCAACAATGCACAAAGGGGAAGAAAAAAAAACTGGCTACCTTGGCTGCATTTCATACCCCCCTAACCTATGGACAGATCCAGTGTGAGCACTGAGGAAGGACCTCAGTGGGTAGGGGACAGGGAGGAGGGAAACGGGGACACCTTCACAAGAGTTGCTCATATAATGTATATACTTACTAGTAATAAACATATTAAATTTAAAAGTAAATTATGTTCTTCTAACATATAATGGCAACATGTAAACATTTCTATTTCAAAGGAAGTAATGGGGCACAGAAAGGAAACATTGGACCAAAGCAAGGGTGAAATCCATCAGGGTAAATACCAAATCCTGCAGCTCAGTACCTGGTATCTGGGATTTGGGATGAGCTCTGGGTAGCCTCGCCTTCAAGCTTAACTGCCTGTGGTACACATATCCCTCTCTTGGGCTGGGTCCACTTCAAGACTATACTTAACACACATTCCACGACTCTGGTATCTCCAACATCCTGGGGTCTCCAATGCAACTTAGGTTTCACCCTCACAACTTCAGACAGTGACCTCTCAGGGTTTCCTTGCAGAGATTCCAACTCTGCCATACACTGCCTGGCCTGAGCAGCCCTCTGGAACCCTGGTGCATTACTCTCCATGACGTGCTCAACCTCACATTTTTCATGCCTTGTAAAACCAATACCATGTGGACGATGATGTCACGTTTAGGCTCGGGATGAAGCCTGGCCTAGGACCACCATTAAAGCAAGGAGCCTTTGTATCCTGGCAGTGGGAGCAGGGGACTCCTATGGTATTTTCCCTTCAGTCTTTTACCTTAAAAAAATGCATTTTCATGCAACACCTTACGGCATTACCCGGCCTACCTTTGTGGGAGCTGATTTTGTTTCCAGATTCAGCAGGGTCTCTCAGTGTTGTGTGATATCAGTCCATGGAATCTTCAGCAATAGGGTCTTATATTTTGCATGAGATGGGTATTCAAGAGCTGTGATAAAAGTTTGTCTTATCTTAGGGACCATGTAGGCTAGGTCATTCTGTTCAAGAGCTCATCTTGGGCATTAGCTACTTACTGGATCAGAGAGCCAAAGATCAGTGTCCTTGTACTATAGGTAGGCTTCCATCCCCTTCCCTCCCTTTGGGGTCCTTTTTACCCTATGATACCCCCAGCTACCTCTGGAACTTGTTGTACAGAAGAAAGAATTCTATGGAGTCAGATTGTTGTTAGTTTATATTTGTGTACATCTCCCCCCTCTGTTGTTTTCCCCCAGCCCCCCAATTTCCTTCCATCCCCCTTTCTTTCACCTGAATTACTAGTCATGTTTACTTACAGTTCAAGCTTAATATGATTAGGGGCTACAGATAAGGGAGAATATGGGGCATTTGTCTCTCTGTTCTTGTGTGAGTTCACAGAGTATGATCTGTTCCAAGTCCATCCATTTTTCTTTGAATTTGGCTATATCATTTTTCCTCACTGCTGAGTAGAATTCCATGGTGCATATGTAACCACATTTTTTATATCCATTTGTCCAGCAATGGGTATTTAGGTTGGTTCCAGTTCCTAGCTATTATGAATTGAGCCGCTATAAGTGTAGCTGTGCAGATGTCTCTGTGCTGAAACGAGGAGTCCTGAGGATAGATGCCCAGTAGAGGTATAGCTGAATCAACTGGTAGTTCTATATCCATCCTGTTCAGGAGCCTCCACACTACTTTCCATAATGGTGTACGAGTTTGCATTCCCACCAGCAGTGAATGAGGGTTCCTTTTTCCCCCACATCCTCACCAACATCTATTGTTGTTAGATTTTTTAATGATTGCCAGTCTGACTGGAGTGAGGTGGAATCTCATTGTTGTTTTGATTTGCATTTCCCTGATGAGTAATGATGTTGAACATTTCTTAAGTCAGATTTAGCCATTTGTATTTCTTCCTCTGAGAATTCCCTGTTGAGCTCAGAGGCCCATTTTGTGAGAGGGCTGTTTGATATTTTATTATTTAATTTATTGAGTTCTTTGTAGATTCTAGATATTAGACCTCTATCTGTGTTATAGCTGGCAAAGATTAACTCCAAACCTGATGGTGGTCTATTGGCTTTGAGTATGGTATGTGTCTGTACAGAAGCTTTTTAGCTTGATGAGATCCCATTGGTTAAGTGATTGCTGTACTTCCTGGTTTACTGGAGGTTTGTTCAGGAAATTTTCCCTACTCCTATTTCATAGAGAGTTCCCCCTATTTTTTCTTCCAGGGTTTTCAGAGTTTCAGGCCTTATGTTGAGGTCTTTGATCCATTTGGAGTTGATTTTGGCGCATGGTGAGAGGAATGGGTCTAACCAGAAAGCAGGGGACATCTTCATATCTTAAAGCTACAACAACAGATGGCCTGAGAATACTGGAAACTGTATATGTCACAGACAAGCAAGTCAAGAAGTGCTCATCTGTGCAACAGTGGCTCTCAACCTAGATGTAATCAACAACTGGCTAATTGGCTATGAGATCCATTCAGTGGCATGGAAGCCCTGACTGGTACGGGGACCCAAGGCAACCTTGAATTGGGACCAAGAACCTGATCTCCAAGGGGAAGTCCTACTAACCATAGGTCTTCCAAAAGGCTACAACCTCCAAACGCTCACCAACCTAGCAATATGTGTCTCAATTGACCGATAATGATCTCACTCTCCGCCAGAGACTCAGTTTGTATTTTTCAGAAATCAATGAGAACTGTGGAAAACTGAACTCCACTAAATGGACCTGAGTTGATGGGGGCACCCAAGCAGGAGATGAACCACCTCAAACTCACCACTAAGAGCCCTAACACAACTTCTAAGGAAGTGGTGTGATGAGCAAAAGAGCTATTCCCACAGAAAGGCAGATATCCTATATCCTATGGAAGGATAATGGAGATAAACACCAAGGTGCACAAAATAGTCCAAATCACAAATCCAAAGACTCTTAAAAACCTAATAATTATGCAAAATTTAAACTCACCCACCATGACTCAGGGAAATTTGCGGAAGAAGGGGTGGAAAGAATGCAAGAGTCATGGGGGGGGGGGAGAACATCTAATGCATAAAAGGGTTTCAGTGTTTTTTTTCTAATAACATGATACTGAGCATAGTTTTGTGACTATATATTATCTTAAGCCAATAAAAATGTTAAAATAAAAATAATAAAAATACATAAGTATTTTGGAGAGTAGAATAATAAGAAAATATAAATAGAAATTTGCTTTTTACAATCTATTAAAATATTTAATTTTGAGAAAAAAATGCATTTCCAAAAGCAATGGATAGGATCATGCCCTCAAGGCATCTTTCCTACTGTCCCAAAACAGAACAGTAGGCTTCTCTTTAATGGATATCTTTAACAGGTACAGCCACTTTGCCCAGTACTTTAAACTTGCTCACATTTCTTTCCTTACCAAATTCAGTATTGTTCATATCCTTATGCTATGTATTTTGCTGTAGATCTTAATAAAAGCAGTTAATAGAATCTATATCACAGATTCAATTCTATTCTGCTTTGAAATTTTCTCCTCCAAGAAAATTATTCCTTAATTTAAAAAATTAATCCTTAATTTAAAAGATATTTATTTATTTGTTTGTCTTTTGTTTGTTTGTTTGTTTATAAACAGAGAAAGATAGAAGAGAGACAGAGAGAATGGACATGAAAAGTCCTCCAGCTGCTGCAAATGAACTCCAGATGCATGCACCACTTTGTGCATCTGGCTTTTAGTGGGTACTGGAAAATCGAACTCCTGGTCATTAGGCTCTGTAGGCAAGCAACTTAACCACTGAGACATCCCTTCAACCCAATCTATTGTCCTTAAATTTAACCTCACGTAAATTCTCAGAGCATGTACAGAATGCAGGGAAATTCTTTGTCAGGATGTCATATGAACTGCCTCTAGCCCAGTTCCCTTCTGAAACCTTATGAAATGGGCCTCCATAGTTCATATTTCTCTCTGGCCTTCTGTACTCACTAGACTGGCCCATTAACCTCTATTTACAGCATTCTAAGATTTCTTTAGCAGAAAGTGCCAAACTCCTCCACCATTCTTCCCAGAAACCAGTTCCAAAAGCTTATGAGCCCCATGATCAGGTTTATCACAGCCATGACCTCATTTCATAGCACCAATTTTCTGTGTTGGCTATTTTCTTGTTGCTGGGACAAAGTAGCTGGTCAGAAGCAACTTACAGAAGGAAAGGGTTTATCCTGGCTTACAGTTTTGAGGGGAAGTTTCATCATGGTGGGAAAGGCATGGTTCAGCTTGTCACATTTCAGTTTGGAAACAGAGAATGAGCAAGAAGTTGGGTCATGCTATAAAACCTCGGGGCCTATCCCCAGTGACCCACTTCCTGCAGCAAAGCCCCACCTTCTAAACATTTCACCACCTTCCCAAATGGCACCATCAGCTGAGGACCAAGTATTCAAACAAAGAGCCCACAGGAGATATTTTTCATTCAAACCACAGTGCTCTCCTTCCCTCACATACACAGGCAAACTATAAACATTGGGCCTATGGGCTTCATTTCTGATTAAAAACACTGCAGTGTGAGGCAGGGAGGAGTCACCCTTCCTTGGTGATGTTAGCAGTGATGGACAGCTGTCCCACTTTTACCATAGAGATTAAAGAAAAGAAAAAATATTCAGAAACTTTTTCCCAACCTTATCCCTGCCCCAGATCTTTAATACAGAGTGTTTGGGAAGGAGAACCTCAAATCAGGGGCACATAGGATTTTCTCTAACCAGGCTCATGGTCAGCCCAGGGCTGTTTTCAGAGCATGAAGAAGAAATAGATGCTATATTGTCCAGACTGAGATAAACCAGCTTGAGGTATTTCATTTTCTTTACCAGAACAAAAGTATCCTGAGGGGACAAGAAACCAGTAGCCACACTAATGTCAGGAGAAGCTGTAGTCACCATGTGTCAACAATTGCCCCAGGTGCAGAAGACTTGGAAATCCTCTCTATTCCTTGATAATTATCATATTTAGTGACCTTCCTCAACCCTGTGCCTTAATGCCACAACGTGAGAAAGTCATCATGCTATGGCAGTGGTCATCGTAACTCTACTTATTTTAAAAGAAACTTTAAGGGAAACTTTGTTAAGTGGATAGATAAATCTAGTTCTACAGAGAATGGAAGTAAAAAAGATAAAACCAGTAATGGAGAAACAACTTTAACAAAGGAAGTGGCAGGTTTACCAACCACAGAGAGGGCTGTTCAGTGCCCAGATTTAAAGACTGTCTTACTTTTTCCTCATTTTTAGTTATGAGAAGTATATGTGTGTGTGCCTGTCGAGGCTAGAGGTCAAGGTCATGCTGGTTGATTTCCTCAATCACTATCCAGCTTATTGAGACTGAGTCTTTCACTAAACCTAGAAGTCACCAAACTGTCTATACTGATTGACCAGCAAGCCTTAAAGATCTTCCAATTTCTGCCTAACCCAGGGCTGGGATTCTGGAATTACAGGTTCCAGCAATCTGAACTCTGGTTCTCATGTTTGTACAGTAAGTCGATCTACTGAGTCATATCCCCAACCTTATCCCATTCTTCATTTTAAAAATGTTTTATTTATTTATTTATTTTTAATATTTTATTTATTTATTTGACTGCAGATGAGTTCCAGACACATGCTCCCTCTTGTGTATCTGGCTTTACATGGGCACTGGGGAATCAAACTCAGGTCCTTCTGCATTGCAGGCAAGCACCCCAACCGCTAAGCCATCTCTTCAGCCCTATTTATTTATTTGAGAGTGAGACAAAGAAGCAGAGAGAAAGAGGCAGAGAGAGAGAGAGAGAGAGAGAGAGAGAGAGAGAGAGAGAGTGAGAGAGAGAGAGAATGGGTAAGCAAGCCCTTTGTGAATCTGGGTTTATGTGGGGGCTGGGGAATCAAACCCACCAGGCTTTCTTTGTAAGCAAGTGCCTTTAACTGCTATGCCACCTCTCCAGCTCCCCTTACCCCTTGTTTTATGTGGCTTTCTTTTTTTGAGACAGAGACTCAGGCTGATCATAAACTTGAAATTCCCCTGTCTCAGCCTTTTGAGTGCTAGCATTGCATGTGAGTGCCACCACACTTGACTCATAAATACGACGTAATTTTGGAATCATATGTCTATTTCAATTCTCTTTGTGATTATAGTTAATGAAATAGATGTAACACTCTCTATTGATTTTTACCTATAGCTGGTGTTACAAGACATGTTTATATGAATAAATAAAAGAAAGAAGAGATGAAAGAATCTTCTGGGTGTAGAGCAATATCCTAGATGGGGCAGAATGGTCCAAAGAGGGTTAGGAACCTAGTCTACTTAGAATCACTTCTCCCCACTTTTTAGCCAATCAGCCCTGAGATGCCCCCAGGGGCTCAGAGACATGGAAAGCATTGTTCCTTATGGGAAATAGTTAAAGTTGTAGTTGGAGAATCACCAGAAGCAGCATTTAGATACACCTGAGAGACAGCCATGTTGTAGGATTAACTCAGGGTTATGACTTTCGCTCTGTAAGTAACATTCTAAGAAAGGAGAGGTCACCTCGTCAGGGATTGTTAGAGACAGACACTTCTTACGATGAAATAACTATAGGAACTGGGGTTTCAAATGCTGTGATATAGTCATGAGAGGAGATGAACTTGCTCTCTCCATATCTATTTCTCCCATTAACCCTGTGAGGTTAATCTCTTTCCATAAATGAGAAAACAGCTCAGGCAGATGAAGTCTTCTCAAGGTCACACTGTTCCGGTCTCTGTGACACAGCATGGCCTTGGACGTAAGGTCTGGGTTGTCAAATTAAGAGGAAGAAGGCAAAGCTGACCCCAGGCAAGCTCATCTTTGACCATTTCCCCATCGACTCTGTTTCAGACACCTGCATTTTAGAAGAATCTTGGCCAGAAACACGCTGCACACTTAGAAGAGTTTAACTGAAAATAATTTAATGAGAAATTATTTTTAGAAAAGAGGGCAAATAGGGGGAATGACTAAGGCTGGTGGAGAGCCTGGGGACGGAAAGTTGCACGGAGATGTTGCAACCCCAGAACTGGAGACAGAGGAAAGTCATCTTGGTTCAAAGCCTGGGGATGCTGAACGATGAAGGGTATAAGCAGAGAGACCAGGAGCTTCTGTGAGAATGCATCCAGCGTACAGCCCAGCCCCTCTCCCTACAAGTCCTTAGATCCCTCCGCTGTCTCCCATGGGTGAAGGCTTTGGGAGACAGAGGGCAAGAGGGTCTGAGGGAAGCAGTCCTTAGGAGGCGGCCTCTGGACACACAGAAGAATGGCAGAGAACTTCTCCTGGGAAAAAACTTACATGTTCTCCTTGCCTCTGCAAGCATGGCTACCTCCCAAAAGTCCATCTGGGCCTTGCCTAAATTCTCTTCATCTTTGTACACTTAGCTCAAGAGCTACGTGCAGCCAGAGCTAGAAGGCACACCTGTGTGTGCTGCTCACAGTCTGTGCAGACTTTGTAATTATCCCATCATGCTGCTGGGATGCACCAGCAGCCATGGAAAATAGCTCCCTTCATTCAACCCAAACCACACAGCATGCTTGTTAGTGAGTACTCAACTGCAAGCATATAGTTTCTTGGTTTAAAATTCCAACATAAATTTAAAGTTAGGGAAACAGTGCAAGAATACTATGAGGAAGTTGGGGTTGTGGGTCAGCATTTGCCTAGCAGAAAAGGAGGCCATGGGTTCCATCCCCAACACCAAATAAACTGAGCACTGTGGTGCATGCCTGTAATTCCAGTACTTGGAAGGTGAACACCAAAAGGATCAGAAGTTCAAAGCCATTTTTAATCTACTTAGTGAGAGTTTGAGGCCAGCCTGGGCTGTGTGAAAACTCTACCTTGAAAAGTACAATGGGAAATTTCATATTTCCTTCTTTTTTTCCTCAAATTTATCAAGTCCCATCTTGTCCCATCTGCATTCCTTCTCTGTTACACCAATATATATATATATATATGATCGCGTGACTATTTTATACCAAAGTTGGAGCCACTGTATCACTTTCCTATGAATACTTCCGTTTCTATTTTTTTAAGAGCAAGGACATGTTCTAACATACTTAGAACACAGTTTCAATATGTTGGATACAACACTCACATCTGAGCAATTTAGTTATAAAACTGACCATGATACAACTGTATAATCCAGTGTCTATTTTCAAATGATGTCAGATGTGCCACTAGTGTCCTCCCTACCTGCCCCTGTCCCCTCCCTCAGCTCGGAACCAGATGCTGAACCCAGCAAACATCTTTAGTCCTTTGCTTGGGCCCCTTTCCTTCACTGACCTGGATCTCCACATCTTTGAAGAGTGTGGAACTCACTGGAGGTCTGTGAGCCACCTTTGGTGGTCATTCCTGGGTTTGAGATGTTTCCTTCTTGAAATCCCACCTGAGATGATACTTTGCCTTTCTCAGGAGCACATCAGTCTTGATAATGCCAACACTGCCAGGCTCTCTCTTGTAAAGTTACCATTTTAAATCCCAAGGTAACTTTGAGAGGTCAATTACACATGCGATTCCTGTTCAAATTCAAGCCAGGTTGTAAAAGAAACGAAGAAATGGCACTTGCATCCTGGCCATCTCTCTGACGTCATCGTCACTCTGTCTATGGTCCTCTCTTTTCAATCACCGCTTATCTCTTCTGAGCCTTTTAAGGCTTCTTGTAGGAGAAAATGGGAGGTGATTTGAGACTCAAAGGAAGGAGCGAGCCAACACCAACAGCACCTCCTTGAAGGCCGGACCTAGTTCTTTTATGAGTCTCCCTTTCCTGACATTAGAAGCTGGATTCCCTTCTTCCCTATTCCAACTTGTACCAAACCCAGGTAGGCAGGCTTTTTGCTAGCTTATTTACTCCTGAGGTCTGAGTCACAGAAGGGTAGTCTAATTATTATTGACCCGAGTCATTTTTCTTGCTTAGGAAACGATTTAATAGTATTAGGAGCAGAAGTCTAGTAAAATTGGAACCAAAATAATCTTGTCCTCAGACCTTGAACACTAACACAAGGTTAATGTCTCTTTGACTTTCAAAAAAATGTAAGTATTTATAGGGGTTTAAACTAGTTCCTGCTTTCCTCTCCATAGCTCACAAAATAAAACCATCGCATGAAACCTTTAAGTCTCCTGTAAAATATCACAGTGTGGCTATTAGTTTCATGCCCTGTACCCTTCTAGAACGGTCAGTATCTCCTGAGATCAAGAAAGTGAACCATTTTCAACCCATGTGGCTTCCTTTGCCTAACATATTACATAGCATAAAGTGGAGACCCAGGCTTAGACAAATAAGTAAGTAAGTAAGTAAATAAATAAATAAATAAAATGGCTCCAATATCTTAAATTTCTCCATCTCTATTAAAATACTTCAATCTAGGAACAAATGCAATTTATTTGGAAGGCAGTCCTGGTTTTTGGCTGTGGAAAATTAGAAAAAAAATAAAAAGGAAAATTAAACAAATGTTCGACCTATCACTTTAGAAGAATAGACTATTTTTACCTTCCAAAGGAGCTTTTGTTTTGAAATGGTTTCACATAAGTTGTAGTCAAAATGGTCCAGGCCATTTTGTCGGTTCAGCTCTTTCCCCCATTCTCCAGTTCCCCACTGACAGCGACTCCTGGACACCATAACTGGCTTTCCTACTAAAGAAGGGATATTGCCTATAGCTGAGAGCTTCTGAAGTCATCAGGGTTGGCACCCACTGTGACCACAATCAGAATCCTGGACTCACAACACAAAGAAACTTTCATGGCCCCAAGCCGTCACACCTTGCCTTCAGCACTAAGTTCTAGCAACCTTCCATCTGGTCAACAAGTTCTGTAAACACAAGGTTATGCAGAACACATGCTTTGTGCTCTGCTCTGCTTGCTCAGTGTGATGTCCTTGAAGCCTGTCCCAGGCTCTGCTTCCTTCCTCCTCCTCTTCTGTCCTCTCCTCTCCTCTCTTCTTATCTTCCTCCTCCATCTTGAGATCTCTCCCTCTTTTCTGTCCTTTTCTCTCCTCCCCCTCTCCTCTTCCCCTCTCTTCTATTTCCTCTCTTCTGCCTCTTCTCCTTTAAATTCTTTTCATATTCCTTTCTTTTTTCTTTTGTTTTAATATTTCCAAGACAATGGAAAATGGATGGCCTTGAGCTTGCTATGTAGCTGAAGACAACCTTGAATTTCTGATCCTCCTGCCTATATCTCCCAAGTGCTGAGATTATAAACCTGAACCACACCATCCAGTTTATGAAGTGCTGGGGCTCACACCCCAACTTCATCTCCTTCCTCTTCACATTACAGAAACTTCTTTTAATTCCCATTTGCTTACATATATTTAAGGCATACAACATGTTGTGTTGATTTGCATATTCAAGGTTTCTATAAATGAATGAATGAATATATAAATAAATAAATAAATAATAAATGATTGCTATAGTTGAGCAGATAAACATCCATCATCTCATGGTTACTTTTTCTTGTTAGTGATAAAAACACCTAACACAACAATATGCTCAGTATCATAGGTTGTTAGATAAAGCCATTGAATCCATGATGGCATTCCCTTTTATGCATTAGTTATTCTCACTCCCCCATGATTCTTACACTCTTTCCACCCCCTCTTCCGCAAATTTCCCTGAGTCGTAGTG
>PVHP010000463.1:7752-146350 GCA_004024765.1 Zapus hudsonius | reverse complement strand
AGAGAGAGAGAGAGAGAGAGAGAGAGAGAGAGAGAGAGAGAGAGAGAGAATGGGTACACAAGGGCTTCTAGCAAATGGACTCCAAATGCACGCGCCACTTTGTCCATCTGGCTGTACATGGGTACCGGGTAACCAAACTCAGGTTGTTAGGCTTTGCAGGTAAGAACCTTAAATGCTGAGCCATCACTCCAGCCTATTTTTCTTTTTAGTAACAAGAAAAGGCTTATTTTACATGCACCAATGTAGCTATCCTACCTTTAAACCCGACTACTAACTTCTATGAGTTGTGAAGTACGATATTAATATGTTTGTAGCATAAGACTTCTGTCACTCACAGGACAGGTACCGAGATTGGTCAGCTTGATCAGTTCTGAAAGGGAACTTAGAATAAAATGCCCTTCTATCTCCAATGGGCAATCTCGGTACTTGTTGATTTCTACCTCTCTTGACAAAATCTACCTCTTTGCCTCTCACTAGGTGTCAAAGGACTGGTAAGAGATGGACACTGGCATTTGTTTTGATTATTTGGGTTCAGAAAATGGTGGAGAAGCTTGTTTCACCCCAGGCAATCTTTCTGCTTTCATAAGCCCATGAAGATACTAAAAATGAAGCAACAGAACAAATAAGCTGATGATGGCAGCAGAAGAAAATGAGGCTGATTAGATGATCTCACATGGCAGAAGTAGTATTCAAATCGTGGCTGTTCTGGGTTTTGGTTCTGCCTTCCTCCCTCCGTTCTCAAAGACGAGTGCTTCTGCACGTGTTTTCTACAGTGGCGCACACGCAATCAAGAACTTAATTGTATTTGTTTTGCCATCATCCTAAGGTTTCTTCTATTCAAGTTTCAGTTTGCTTTTTCAAGTAGCTCAGAGTAAAGCTATATGAATCCTGAACTCACTGTAATGTAGCTTCATCTGTAAAGAATACATAGGTGTCATTTGTCTTTACTGTATGAAAAACATCTGCTGTTGATTAATTTAGAAATACATTTAGGTAACAGTGCTCCCTCTTGTCCAGTTAGAGTTACCAAAAGTCAGCTATAGTCTAAAAATATTAAATGGGAAATTTCAGAAATAATCCTTGGAAACTTTGGATAATGCACAGATAGAAATCCATAGTTAGCAGTGTCACGGTGGTGGGGCGGACTGCTGTGGTATTGTTTGTACTCAGGTAGCCCTTAGTTACTTAACAATGGCCTTGCAGTGAAAAAATATTGAGTGGGCAATTCAGAGGGCAATTCTTTAAGTGGAAAAGTAAAAGTACTATATGACATTGAGAAAGAGAGGGAGAAGAAGGGGGTGAGAAAGAGACCATATTCACATCACTTTTAGGATATTGTTATATAATAGTATATTGTTATACTATTCAATTTTATTGATAGTCATGGCTGTTAATCCCACGTTTGCCTAATTTATGAATTAAACTTGTCACACATATTAATATAAAGGGGGAAAATCATAGTACCAAAAACCTACATAAACTCTTCAGTTTCATATATCTACTAGAGGTCTTGGATAAGAGGGACAACTCTATATTACAACTATATTACAACTTTATCTCACTCTATAAACCAAGTAGTTTTAACTGGGTAAATAGGTATGCACATATTACCAACAGATTTAATCAACTACCTAGACAAGATGTTATGGATGTGGAAAAACCTACAGAAGGTCCATGTGAGTGGGCTTCTACAGTCCAATGAATGTTTTTTGTTGCCATGAGGACAGAAGGTTGACTTTTTAGGGTTTGGGGCACCTCCTCTACCAGAGAGTTGTTTATACCTTCCAGGTCCACCTGGGAAGGAAAGGACACAATTGGCATCACCAAACCTTCCTCCCAATACCTAACTTCCCTAGAAATTCCCCTAAATCTCATCCCAGGATGCTCCTGGGCAGTTGGCAGGCTGTATTGAGTATTGAAGCTTACAGAAGTTGAGTTTTTATTGCAATTCCACCAGAACACTACAGTATCTGATAAAATCCTTTAAAGGCTCTCTGAGTCAGGCCCTAATCTCCCACCGAAAGTATCATGCAGAGAAGATCTGAATATAGATGGAAACTTGGTCCATTTTTATTTCACAGATCAACCCAGAGGATCATGGTGAATACAGATATAATATCTACTTTCACAGCTACAGATGCCTCTTGGCTGTGCAGCATAACTGAATTGGAAAAAGTCATATAACCAGGCTGATTGGACTGCATTACTCTTTCATTGTTACTTAACCTCAGCTGTGGCCTTGTTGCTCAACAACATTTGTATACCCCACTCGAGGCTTTGATAAAATGCTTTCTTTGCTCTGTCAGAGACAAGCAGTTCTCACAGAGGAACACCATCAACTTCCAAAGGGGGTTAGAAAGTATGTTTGGGACAAGAGGCCATTTCTGGCTATTGCAGTGATGGACACTGCCCATGGCATTAGGTTAAATAGAGACAGTAATGCCAGCATGGGCAATTTCACATAATGCATACTACCTTAGCACTGTCAAGGCCTTAGGATGACTGAGGGCCATAACATCAATAGAGAATCTGTGCTAGGAGCTTGAGAAAAGCAACAATACTACTGGCTCAGGTGCTGCCGACCTCGCTCCTTAATCCTATCCAGTAAATTTCATCTCCTTCTTCATCTGGGTGAAAATAGATAGATGAGTGAGGACAAGTGACAAGAAATGGGAAAGGTTAGGACATGGATGTATTGACTCTTCTGTTGAGGTTGCCAAGTAATAAGGGTGAAATGAAAACTTTTACTTATGACAGACTTTTCCATATTTCCATACTATGGAGAATACACTGAATACTAATTAGGATTCATCCATTCAGCAAATATTTATCAAGTGCCTACCTACTATGTGGCAAGCATTATCCTACATATTGAAGACACATAAAACTGAACAAAGCATTTTCGCTTTCTTAGAATTTAACACCTTGGTGGAGAGAGCTAGACAAACAAGTCAAAGGCTAGATGATGACTATGTGCTTGAGAGGGGTATGGAGTATGACAAGGCACTGGAAAGCAGTTTTGAAAATTTAAAGAGAAGAGCAAAAGAGGAACTTATGGAGAAGGTGGCACATGACCAAAGGTCTAAATAAATGGGAGAGTGAGCCATGTAGGTAGGGGAAGAGAATGCAAAGGCCCTAAGTCAGGAATAGACAGGGAATTGGGAAGAAAAAGAAAGGCAAAAGACAGAGAAGCCAGAGTCAGAACTATCTTGAACTAGCCTGAGATGGAAAGACATTATTAGAATGGCATTCAGGGATGGATAAGTATATGGACAGCTCTGTGTGGGGGAATGTCAGCAGAAAAAGGACTGTGATGGAGTGTGCAGGGAAAATTCCTAAGTGGCAGAGCTAGCAAGCACACTGCAGAGTCCCGAGGACCACCACCAGTTGATGTCTAGCTACTGCTTATCCCACTTGCTCAGAGTGAAGACACAGGGCGTGCAGCAATGCCTGGGGAAGCTCTGCAAAGGAATGGCCCCACCTTCTCCTGAACTCGTGGGCTGCCGCTATTACCATTACTACCATACTAGGTTGGTGTTAAATTAGCCAATTTAACAACAGCAACAAGAAGCCCCACACAAATGTAACTTCCGATGGCATAATCATTTTTTATTAATTGGCTAACAACAGTGTGTTAGAACTGTATTAAGAGTAGCAATGGGTCAACATGCTAGCCTGCTATATTCTCTCTCACCATCCCTGTACTCATTTCAGGCCATATCTCCTATTTATGCAGAGAATTTAGGGGCACAGGAATGACTGGCTCCTCTTTGTATTCATTCCTAATGCTTCTCACGTGTCATTAGAGCTTTCCTCCTCCTCCTCTGCAGCAGCTCCCTTATCTACATATTCTGCAGCTACCAGGGAAAGTCCCACTTGCTTCTTTCCAAATGCAGCAGGCAGAACTCTACAGAGGAGCTAACACTGGAGAGAGGAGGCAAAAGCCTCGCCTGAAGAAGATAGGGCACATTCTCCAGGAGCTTCACGTACCTTCAACAGAAACTTGCGCTCCATGGGGAACCTGAACCCAGACCTGCAGGAGTCCAGCAGTCCTGTCACCCTGGCACTCAAAGAGAAAGTGGTCAGGGTATGAATGGGTTTAGTGTTCTTGACAGTAAAAGGGGATAAAAGCTAAAATGAAAACAGTTTAATAAAACATGTATTAAATCATGTGGGTAGCACAGACCAGTGTAACTTGACAGGGATGAAGTTTTCAGTAGCTGAGCTGAACATTGAATCTGGACAGACCTTTTATTCTTGGTCTTTCTGAAAATCCTATGGGAAGATTTTGGTCTAACTTAGTTTTCCTTGTATGTGTATGCCTCTGTCAAACAGAACCAGGTGATCGATCACACAATCCCATTAACTGGGGTCATTGTCATCGTCACCAGAGCCACAGAGTGCCTAGTCCAAGAGTCCCAAGAAACCCTGCTCTGGAAGACCAGAAAGTCTACTGTGTAGTCAAGTCTGCTAAGTACATGCCTCCATCTTGACACCACGTAAAAGCTGACATGGGATAGAAGCAGCAGCCTCCAGAGAAACACAATGGTCAGAAACAGAAACCAGAGACGTTATGCCATCAGTCCCCATTTAGATTCACCAG
The DNA here is from genome assembly GCA_004024765.1 of Zapus hudsonius. Taxonomy (NCBI): domain Eukaryota; kingdom Metazoa; phylum Chordata; class Mammalia; order Rodentia; family Dipodidae; genus Zapus; species Zapus hudsonius. The sequence continues at coordinate 141,747 of PVHP010000463.1, read as the reverse complement.
GATGGCAGTTGTGGCTTCTGAGGAACAGGAAGAGGAAATGAGATTCAGTTCCTCAAAGGTACTCTCCCAGGGATCTGGCCATCTAACTGCTCATGACTCCCCAGGGCCAGGTTTGCATCAGAATGTTGAGAACTTCTATAGGACAGCACATGGTGAATGAGTTACCAGACACCCAGGGCTGCTGTGCTGCTTCTGTAGGGTGCCAAGTGACATTAACACCATCACACCTCTAGTCTCAGGGCTCAGAAGCAACAGGGACAATGTGGCAAGATAACAGAGGAAACATTATACTTGGACTTATTTTCTTGGGAAGCTGGGGTAGAACTACAAGCTCATGAGATTTAATACTTTGTTGTTCCACTGGATATAGAACACTGAAGAGCAGACTGTTCGATACTAGGTTTCTACAAGGCCTCTCAGGATTTCTCTCTTCCAAGATTTGGTCCCTGCTGATTAATGCCCACCATGACCAAGTGGCAATGCCAAAGATAAATCCCTGTATCCATGCACCTTACACTTTGAGGGGAAGAGATAATGCACAAGTACAGCGTGGTTGAACATTATAATGGATGTGCCATAAGTAAACAAAGCAGGACAGAAACAGGGAAGAAAAAAATCTGCAAAACCCCATGCATGAACACACGGATCACCGAAACACCTGAATCAGTGCTCAGTGCTGGAATGATGAAGAGATTTGTCCTCCACTGTGGTTTGTTCCTATCCCTGGAGCTCAGCAGAAGGCCAGTAATCATTGTTGGAAGACCAGGAAGCCGCTTTCAAGGTTATACAGAAACTCCAGACCATTCAAAGAGCTTCTCTTGACCATTCAAACTCGTTTTTTACATGAAGCTCTGAAGATATCCTGTAACCTCACCCCAATCTTTAATCAACCTGATTCAACAATTAACCCCCCCCCCCCGTCCTGTGGATGCTTGCTCGTACAAATAAAATATCCAACTCTCTTGCATCAGACATGCCCTTCTGGTGTATCATACTACATCTATAGCTCTGGATTTCAGGGAACATGCACACTCATGAAGAAGGGAGATTGGAGAAGGGACCTGGCAGGGGATTACTATATGAGGCTGGTTTTTCATTCAGTATTCAGTATAGATACAGTATCAGCCTGGAGAAGAGAATTATTCAAAGGACTGGACAGACAGAGATGAACTAGGAACATGTAGGCCAGTGTTACAAGAACCATTTCAGACGATCCTTTCTACAAATAAAGGACTTTCAGAGGAAATTTTTATGCCAGGGTCTTAGTGGAAAGAAGGATTGGATCTTCTATGCAGAAATGACATAACATGTGATATGCCCAGGTCAGCAAAGATGGTTCTGAAAGGACTGGGTTTCTAAGCAGAGATGGCATAATTTACAGCATGCCTGAGATCAGCAAAGATGGTTCTGGACCCTGTGAGTGACCTGACTTTGGGAAGTGGGCTTGATGGAGTGTGGATGGTGAAGCTAGAAAGATGAAGGGGGGGGGGTAATGGGAGGCCATGAGTGCTTAGTTGTCAAGGCAAAGGAGCATTGGAGAAGTAGGCTGGGCAATCACACTGGCAGATGAGTGTTTTAGAGTGGTCTCCCATGTACAAGGAGGCAAACCAGAAGGGCCACAAGGACAGAAAACTAGTTAGGAAATGGGGACCCTGACTGTAGTGGACTAGAATAAGCTGACTTTGTGAAACCTATGGATTTCTGACAGCATGACTGAGGAAGGAGGTGGGACATGCTGGGAATCAGGTCCAAACATGGCACCAAAAAGAGAGCTTGTTAGTAATGGCATATTTTGCTCCCTCCTATTTTTTAAATTAATTTTTATTTCATTTATTTTGAGAGAGAGAGAGAGAGAGAGAGAGAGAGAGAGAGAGAGAGAGAGAGAGAGAGAGAGAATATGGGTGTGCCAGGACCTTCAGCCACTGTAAACAAACTCCAGACATATGCACCCTCTAGTGTAGCTGGCTTTACATGGGCACTGGGGAATTGAACTCGGGTCCTTCTTCATTGCAGGCAAATGCTTTAACCGCTAAGCCATCTCTTCAGCACACTCCCTCCTGTTTTAAGTCCTAGAGAGCTTTATCACCAAAGCCTCCATTGTATATATAGCCCTGTATCCTATCCACTGAGGAGCCCCTAGCTTGGAAGTGAACAGGCAGTGAAGTGGCTTGCCATACTGATATTCTGGTGCCAGGATGAGTTATGGGCACACTCTCATCTCTCTCTCTCTCTCAAGATAAGGCACAGTTCTCCGTGGGAGATGCAGGCAGATATATATCAATGCCCTAAGCAACAGAGATAAATGTCATAACTCCAGCCTCTGTCCATAAATACACGGCGGCGGGAACAACCTTAAACAGCCCACTGTGCCCAGAAGAGGCAGGATTTAGTGGGCTTCGTTACTTGCTCATGTGCTGAAAAGCGCTTTTAGGAGGGTGTTAAATAGGCACATTACGCAAGCTCATGGACCCAAAATAAATAAGGCAACCTCCTTCTGTGGACGTCGCCCACACAGAGAGGCTACACACACCCTGCTCAAGCAGCAAGGAGAGGAGGAGACTTTACAGTGTTGCCAGAGACTATTCCTAAGTCAGTGGCCTTCAAATAAGTGCCAGAGGAGGTGACAAGAGGGCAGGAAGGAGAGTGACCATTAGCATGTTCCTCTGCAGCCTAAGCAGCCCATTCTGAACTAGTGCAGTCAGAACAAAAGGACATGCTGTCTGCTATGTCACCTGCCTCTTAGAACCTCCTTTCTTGACGTGTGACCAGTGGGTTTCTTTTTAATGTAATACCCTTTATGATTTGGTGGTTTTACTCTGCCTTTAGGTCCAGGCCATCCATTTGGCTTTTCATTCCAAGCTCTGCTCCTAAACAAGCAATTGGCTCAACTCTTCAAATCAATGAAGCCCCCCAGTTCCCTGGAGAGGGATATATTAAATATCAATCAAGCATATTACTTTATAATATAATTACTTTGGCAATTAATTCACAAGAAATATTGCTCTCCAGATCCTAACTTCTGCCAACACAAATACAAAGCTCTTAGAGAGTGGTCACATGGAAGAAGAGCGAGCTTCCAGAGGAAGAGAGAGATGCCTGCTCTATGCACAGCTGAGGACCTGAGGAAAGGAGCAGATGGCTTCCCAAGAGTCTCTGTCAACCCTGCTTCTCTTGAAGCAGATCCACAGAGCCATATTTAATCACAGAGCACAGTCAGGCAGGCATGGGGGAAAGACTTGCTATCTTACCTGAGCAGGTAATACAAAATGTTCCTGCCTCAGGAGACTTACATTCACATATCTATAGATAAGATCTTCAGCACAGTACCTCCATACAACCCCTGGTGTTACCTTAAGGAAGGTGCTGTCATGTTTAGCTGTGTCTCTAGAGAGAATGTACTCAGTAAAAACTTGCTGAAGCAAAGCCAGAGGAAGGCCAGCTGGCTCTACGAGATCCATTTCACTGGAGACATGTGCCTAGCACCCCGTACACCTTCTAGACAGCATGGGCCACAAGAGAGCAACTTGAAATAATTTTTAAACCGTATCTTCATTTTTGATGCCGAGGACTAAACTCTGGGCTCTTGTATGTGCTGAGCACTCATGACCACTGAGCATGCACTACTGAGCTGCAGTCTCAGTATAGATAGTAGTAGCATTAAGATAAATTATTATTTTCCAAACCTAAATGTTGTCCATCTCAAACCTATAAAAGGTCATAAAGTCATTGACTGATGAAATTAAAAATATAAGTAGCTATATATAAATTTTTATTTCTTTCCCTTCTTCCTTTCCCTATGGTGGAGGAGGAGCAGTGAAAAGGCTAAGATATGAGTAGCAAGAGGAGAGATCAGAGGAGGAAGTAATAATTACCAAACTGGATAAGCAGCCCCTGAACAAATGAGCTCTCTTTACTTTCTCCTCTCCTTCCCTCACTCTAACAAAGTCTCCCACTAAACCTTACCCTCTGGTGGTCTATAATTTTAATTCTTTAAATTTATATGACTAGAATCTGGTACTCTTGAGTTTTAAGGTGTGTTGGGACTAGCAAGGAACCCTAATTTGTTCCATTACAGCATGGTATGATGGGGCCAGGAACTTCTGAGGATAAAACTCTCTTCCTCATGGCTGGCTAGCAGAGAGACATCTAAATCTCTAGGCTGGGGGCTTCCTTCCCATGTGGACCTCCCTTTTCCCTCATGGTAGGAGTCTACTATATTTTCTCTTCTTAATCTGATAAAGCCTCTCTAAACCTTACCTTCTGGTGGTCTATAATTTTAATTCTTTAGAGTTATATAACAAAAATTCGGGTACGCTAAATTTTAAGGTACATTAAGATTAGTTAAAAACTACAAGTTCCCTGTTATAAAACCACTGAAAGAGAAGTGAGTGTGGGAGGCACAAGTTCAGCAGAGGGAAGGCCTCTTGGCACAAGGCCTCTCTTCCCACTAGCAGACCTCAGAGGCTGGCAGGCAAGCAAGTGAACACATCACCCCAGATGCTAAGTGTGCTCTTCTTATGTATATTGCACTCAGACTAGAAAAATGGTCAAGAATCTGTTAATATAAAAAATATGTTTTATAGGCATTTACATAAGTTAAAAATGTCTTAACTAATTACTGGCCTCAAAATATTGGGTATCTGACACTTTCAATTTTGATAAGCAACCTCAGTAAAAAAAATTTACATTGTAAACTGTCATGTCAAAAATGAGTTACTAGCACAGAAAGCTACAGCAAACAGCCATAAAATGTAACATAGCTGCTTTTTTCAGTGGCTGACAGATCTGTTCAGGAATCTCCAGGGGCTGCTAAGGCCACAGGGCCTGAAAAAATACAAGAAAGCTAAGAGTTCTTAATTGTCTGCCTAAAGCTAATAGTTTCACAGAAGTTTGCTCACTCCTGTTCCCAAGCTGGTACATCAATTTGCACCCTGTGTGGCTGTTGTGTGCCCTTTGGAAATAAGTGATGATCTCTATTTATGTGCAGTCTTCACTCCTGGAGGTACAACAGACACTCCTGAGATGCTGAGATGCATGTTGGTGCCACAAATACAACTACAGAACAAAACACTTGAGTGTCTTGTAAAAAATATCCAATAGAAATCAAGACAAAAAGCTGTTAAGCAATGAATTTCTAGGTAAGAATACGGATAACATTCTTGTTCCCTATTTTCTACTAAAAAATTGTGACTTCAAAAGTAGGTGAGCAGTTAGTGATGCATATCTGTAATCAGGAAGTTGAGGCAGGAGGATTGTAAATTTAAGAGCAGCCTGGGCTATACAGCAAGACCTTATCTCTAAAAAAGGAGAAAAAAATAAATAGACCAGGCTAAATTTTCACATATCTACTGCACTCAAGGGACTGTTAGGCTTGGGGCATATAAGTCACACATGGAGAATTTAGGGACTATTGGAGAGGGCCTACTTAAGAAGTATGAATAAGAGCCGGGAGTGGTGGCATACACATTTAGTCCCAGAGGCAGAGGTAGGAGGATCACTGTGAGTTTGAGGCCATGCTGAGACTACATAATGAATTCTAGATCAGCCTGGGCTACAGCTAACAGTCAGCAGAAGTTGGTGGGAGGAAACTGTATTTAAACTGTGTCTAGAAGAATAAACAAGAGCTACTAACTTCCTTCAATGTAGCAAATGTAAATTTTCTAACCTATCTGCTCAAAGAGGATTAAGAAAAGAAAGAAAGGATTCTTGGCTAGACAAAGTAACCCCTTTGTTTTTGCAGTAATATGAAACCAACACCTGGGCTCATCTGCTAAAGTGAGGTTCCCATACCACCTTAGGGAAACTGACCAGGATTTGTAAAAAGACCTTCCTTATCTGTGGACACCTCTTCAATCAATTAGTCCTACATTGTTATCCTTTGCTTTTAGACACCAGATTTTGTTCCAAACAAACTATCTTGATGTCCTAGAAACAATTCCATTCCAGAAGCTGCCTCTCCACCACACCCAACCCCCCTTTGTGAGAAAGGATCTTGCTATGTAGCCCAGGCTGGCTTCGAACTCAGGATCTTCTTACCTCAGCCTCTAGAGGGCTGGGATTACAGCATGCACCACCATGTCCGCCTCTCCCTTTCAATCTGATTAAAACATGAATAGATTTTGAAATATACAAGTATTGAACAGTAGATGCAAAATTAACACAGTACAGTAGATCTCCAAAACTTTATTTATCTGGAATACTAAACTTTAGAGTTGTTAAATGTAATTCTACTTTACCTTCCTTCAACCCTTGGCAATCACCACTCATTCTATTCTATTTTTACCTATTTCTTAGTGTAATCATGTAGTATTTGTCCTTTTGGGACTGCCTTAGCTCACCTAGCACAATGACCTGTAGTTTGTTTCCTGGGGTTATTGCTACTGACAAGATTTCTATGCCCCCCCTCCTCACTTTTTTTTTCGAGGTAGGGTCTCACTCTAGCCCAGGCTGACCTGGAATTCACTATGTAGTCTCAGGGTGGCCTTGAACTCACTGCGATCCTCCTACCTCTGCCTCCCGAGTGCTGGGATTAAAGGCATGCGCCACCACGGCCAGCTTCTTCCTCACTTTTTAAAGGCTAAATAGCATTTATTTGTTTGTCTATAGCATGCCTTCTTCATCCAGCTATAAATATTTAGACTGTTTCCCTAATGGCTACTGTGAATAGTGTTACAAGGAACATAAGAGTGCAGCATCCTTTGAGATACCAATATGGCAGTTCTATTTTTAAAGCTTTTGAGGCACCCATCAATGTGGTGGTTCACACCTGTAACCCCAGAAATTAGGAGGCCAAGGCACAAGGATTGTCATGAGTTCAAGGCCAGCCTAGGTTACATAGTGAGTTCCAGGCCTGCCTGAGCTGCAATGTGTGACCCTCTCTCGGAAAATTAAATAAATAAATAAATAAATAATCAATCCAAAGAGTTTTGAGGAATCTCCATATTGTTTTTCACAGCAGCTTTATTTTACAATTCCAACACCGTTCATAAGGGCTCTGATTTCTACATATTTTTGCCAACACTATCATTGGTTTCTTTGATACTATCCTCCCTAATGTATGTGAGGTTAAGATTCCTTTAAGAGTTTGTAATCTTACATACATCTGAGATTCAATCAGCACCTACCACTGATACTGATAATGTTTTCATACCATTCTGGGTGGCAGGCTAACTGATTCATTCTATTGCATCACACAGAATATTTGATTATGGGCCTCAGAGCAAGAAACATTCATCACAGCTTGGCAAGATGTGGACAGAATGACAGACCAGCCTAAGATGTTTAAGTAAGGGCTCATCACTTGTACACAAGAGTAAGGGCTAACTTTGAGAAGGAAGGAATGTTTTTTCACTGTTAGACATTGACCCTTAAGCACTTCTTGCATGCGAGTGTTCTACTAAGCTAAGGAAAGGAAATGTAATGAGTAGGGCTGTGGTTCTGACCACATGGATGTGAAGGAAAGCTATGTACATGGCTGGGCCATGCCCTATCATATCTTAAGGATGAGGCTTTACCCAGAAGATGGCATTCATGTGGGCAGGATTCAAATCAGAACCAAGATTCCTAATTTCTGGGGCTACAGGTGGGCAGCACCACATTGGTGGATACCTCGAAAGCTTTAAAAATAGAGCTGCCATGTCAGTATCTCAGAGGAAGTCTGCACTCCTCTGCTCATTGTAGCCAAGATAAGGAAACAACCTAAATATTTATGGATGATGAAGAAGACATGCTATAGGCAAAAGAAAATTTATTTAGCTCTTTAAAAAAACAACCACCTAGGGTTTTCCTGCAAACCCCACAAATGCTGTGTCACCAAAAAGTGGTTGCTCACAGGGATGATCTGCTGATCACAGGGACACTATTTCATCTCCACTTGTTTAATATAGAAACTGGGGTTTCACATGGCTACCACATGGAAAGTTAGCTACTAAGGCTTCGAGTATATATTTCATAAGTTTCAAATCTAGAGAAAGAAAAAATCTGTGTGGGCTTTTTGTTGTTTATTGTTGTTGTTGTTTTCCTTTGGGGGCATAAAAGGGGGGGCATTTTATCCACAGCCTGTGCCTACATGTGAAATCTTGAATTAGAAAATACCCTTTGCTGGGTAGCTCAGGTGTCATCTGTGCTTGCTTCAACATCAGTCATGATCCTGGAAGGCAATTCCATTCCAAACTCAGCTTCCCCTTCAACATCCCTCCACTGTGAGGGTGGGACCCCAGCATAGGGTTAAGTGCAGGGTGCATCCTTTTGAAAAGGTGCTTTCCTCAGCCTTTGTCCTGGTTTTCTTAAATGCTGCTGGGAGAGTGATTCTGCCTTAAATGTAATAGTTGAAGCTATAAACTTACTTTCTCACTGTGTATGCATATCTCATCTCCTTGCAAACATTAAGAGATTAAAATCCACTGCCTTTAAACTTGGCTCATTAAAGGCAATCTTCCTGCTAAGTATTGAACTTGAACTACTTTTAAGTTTGATGCAAATAAAGGTCAAACTATTTTGCTTCTTTCGTGAGGGTTTGGAGGAAACAAACTTGTACGAGGTAGAAAAGCTGAATGAGCACTGGCAATTCACCAGAGTGATTTAAGAGAGTACAGGGATTCTTTATTTGTTGGGTCCCTGTCTTCTCACCCCTGCTATATTAGTCAGGGTTCTCTAGAGTAACAATCAACAGAATGAACTGTAGTAAACAAAAAGGGGGTTTATTGGATTAGCTCATGGCAGTCCCACAGTAGCAGTCTACAAGCCGAAAAGTCAAGGAATGGGTCCTAATCCAGCACTGAAGGCCCCAGTGGTCTTCAGTCCAGGCTGGAAGGCTGATGAAGCTGCATTTCAATGCCTATGAAGAGGTGCACAAAAAGCACCAGCAGCTGGGCAGGCAGGGGGCATGCAAGGAGACAGGGATAAAGAGTGTGAGATTTTCTCCCCCTTTATATAGCCTTAGGGTGGGGTGGGTCTTGCAACCCTATCCCAGACTTAATGGCTTCCTGAGTTTGTGGAATTTTCTGCACTGCCCACAAAGGAAAGGATGTGTACTTCTAGCTCTCCTGAGTTTCCTTACATTCTGCCCCCCCTACTGAGAGGCTGCCTTCCTGTAAACATCCTCAGAGATCCACCCAAGATAATGAAAAAGATCAAGTTGACAACAAAACCTAACCATCACACCTGCCTCCAAATATCTTCACAATTTCATTGTAAATCAGGGAATGCAAAAGTTAAGGTTCTCAAGGCAGCTGTTAATCCCAGTGTACACAGCAATACTGGCAATTACTAATTGGGCTGTTGCTAAAGATAAACCCTTAACATACCACATGTGTTAAGTGAGTGAAAAAGTATTCCAACAGATTTTAAAGTTTATTTCTTAGTTTATGTGTTTAAATCTTTGGCCTTAAACATGGGCACCTGACAAAGAAAACTAGAACTCAGATCAAGCCAATGGTTACCACAAATCTATAATCTTGTGAAGGGTTGAGGTATGGGAGGAGCCCAGGTCCCACATGAATATCTGGGAGACAGGAGGAAAAGATAAGCCCGTTCAACACAGCTTCTCAATTCCTATCAGTACCACCCCAGAAACTGGTCATTAGGACTCTAATTGCTCTTCTGAGAACCAGATCAATGGCATTACCATTTGCCCTTGGCTAGCTCACCTTTGAGCTCAGGACACTTTAAAACCGAGCTTTGTCATCCAATTAGAGTGTTTATCTGATGAACTGAAGGAAGACCCAGGCTGACTTCTAATCTGTCATCTCCTACTCATACAGATTATGTTTATGCCAGGGCAAAAATTTAATCAACTTAGTTTACTTAGTCAGCTGACTTGATTCTACACTCAGAACGTAAGAAGAGCTCCTAACATCATGGCCTGGAGAGAACATCAACTACCATTTAATATAATCCAAAGTGACAAAATGGTAGTAACCTGTACTGAGTGATTCTGGGGGTAGAGCCTACTAACGAGTAGACAGTAAGAATCAGAGTAGGGGGGACAGACATGTTTGAGGCCACAAGGAAGCAGTAGACTCGAACAAAAACTTGCAGTTTACTGTCTATTGAACTTTCTATTATCAACTTGCCTTTGAATACTTCCAGTTCATCTCTCTTCTATTTTATCTCATGGAATTAGGCCTTTCATCCCACTCTTCTATGTGGTATATCTCCTGGTGACGTGTAAAGTAGCAGTCTTCCTACAGAATCACAGGCACCAATGGGGGCAAAGGCTTGACTAAGAGGTAAAAATGTTAGTGGTGTTATCATTATTGGGGCAGTTTTTGCTGTTATAAAATCAAGACCAAGGAATGAGAAAACAGCCAGCACAGTTGAAGAAATACAATCAGTGAGGACAAGTGCACATACCAGTATGTGTTCAGTTCAGTGAATATTCTAGAATAAAATGTGATACAACATGGGTAAGGAAGAACAGGTATAATGACAATATGCAAAGTTGAAAGAAAAAAGAAGTCTTGGGGCTAGAGAGATGGCTCAGTGGCTAACGATGTTGGTTTGCAAAGCCCGACACCTGGGTTCAATTAATTCCTCAGCTACTTATGTAAAACTGGACAAGTGTTCATTTGCAGTGGCAAGAGATGCTGGCATGCATGTGCATGTGTAAATACACACACACACAAATAAAAGTAATTCTCTTTAACATCTTGTGCCATGATATATGAGATAAGAAGTCTGGGTTCCTGAAACACTAGCTGCCATGAATGCTTTTTAGTTGGCAGGTTGGGAAGCATTGATGTTGTTTGTCTCCCAAAGCTTTTCAGCATGTTGGAATTCAGCTATTTATAGTTCATCAAGAAATCCCTGACATTCTTGGAACACCATTAACAATGGACTCCAGGGCTGGAGAGATGGCTCAGCGGTTAAGGCACTTGCCTCCAGTGCCTAAGGCCCCTGGTTCAATTCCCCAGGACCCACATGGGCCAGACCCACAAGGTGGTGGCTCTGGTTCTCTCTCTCTCTCTCTCTCTCTCTCTCTCTCTCTCTCTCTCTCTCTCTGCCTGAAAATGAATAAATAAAATATTTAAAAAAAACAATGGACTCCAAACATGGTTGGAGGTGCCCACACTTATGATCCCATTATTTGGTAAAATATGAAATATTATAAATCTCTGATATATAGGGGTGGCTAGAAAAACTCAAGACACCTGATATCCAGTGACATGTATACTGCACAGGCTTCCAGACTCATATCCCTAAGACAGCCCCACTTACATACCATTACATACCAGGATCTCTTATCCCTGGAACACGTGGACCTTTGGGTCTAACCAAGGCCACAAAGCTGCTAGATTGGTGCATTCTGAACCAAAAGACCTCACAGCCTCTTGAAATAGAAACTCAAAAGTAGGAGCTTCTCTGAAGAGTCAGGCTGGACAGCTGCCACCACTCACCTCTACATGAGGCAATAATATGACTGCTGCCAGAATAACTACAGTGGCCACATCTATAGGCCATAGATGCATGGTCCATAAGGGATAAGCAAAGGTTATCTTTCCCTGTTATGGATGCGAGTGGCAACCTGGCAAGAATCTTCTGATTCTACAAATTAACAGACAGCATTCAGTAGAGCATCAGCAGAGAATCTTTGTTCTAGTTTTATAACTTTCTTAAAATTTGAAATCATATTGAAACTAAAAGTATCAGGATTATTTGGGAAAAAAAAAACAACTTTAGATGATGAAAGGTTGGATTTTCTGGGTCATGTAAAAACCATACACTGTGCAGGCTGCATCAGATGCAAGCATCAAGACAGCTCAGTGTTGTCTCCTCTGAGACTAGCCCCTTGTTAGCCCACACTGTTAATACGGCCACCCAAAACTACTATTCAAGGCCTGTTTAACCCTCTTATCTCCAAACCAGAAGGGAGGGTTCCTTGGTGACTAGCAGACAGTCCGTCCTTCTAACCTGTTCTCAGCTATCTACTTAAGTATCACCAGGACTAGGCAAGTTGCTTGGCCTTTTATTAGTAAAGCAGCTGAATAATTTATAAGGGCTGCACAGGGCCCATTAGAAGTGCCCAAGCAGTAATAACTGGCTTAGAACTTTGCTTACTCAGGGCTAAAGTTTAATTTGTCCAGGAATGCCCCAGCTCATAAACCCATCCCACAGGTCTGACCTGCATCTCCTCCACAATCACATGTCCTAGCCATGCTCTCATCTAAGATATGTTCCGATTGCTATCATCTCTGGGGCCAGAAAAACAAATCCGAAATGATGACTAAAATCTAATACCTACATTATCTAAAAAGGGTCACTATTTTCCCCTTTCTAAGCTTTGCTTTGGTCAAGCTACAAGAAAGACACTGTTGGGCTGGTTCCTAGCCAACAAGAACACAGACATTGGCAGTGAGTGAAGGAATGACTGAAGCCCCTGCAGAGATCAAAGTAAGAAGAGAGCTCTGGGTATTTGGGTTCATTGCTAATATGAGCACTACATTCTTGAAGCCACATGAAGTAAGATCAAGAAAATGAACTGTTAATTAGCAGGCTAATATACTTTTCAATGTCTCAGTTTTCTCATTTGTAAAATGGGGACTATAATGTTATCTACCTCCCAGGGATGTGGTTAGGACTGAACCTACAGCGTAAAGACTCACACCTTATTATGAGAAATTTAAGACCAAGAATGAACTTCAGAGAAACCTAATCTAATCCATTCATTCTGTGAAAAACAACAAAAAGAGAGGCCAAAGAGGCTTTGTAACTTGTTCAGGAGTCTGTGACTTTGGGGACAGATCTAGGCATTAATTCTGTCTGTGACTCCAGGACTGCTGTGGCTTTAACACTGTTTGTAGAAACACAGTGGGGGTAACTGTAGGCCCAAACATAGGTTCATCTATCTATTCAACATCAATCACTGATGAAATAGACATGATCCCAGCCCTCAAGCATCTCATATACTGGTGACATGAAACAGGGTGATGGCAGGGATTTGAGTCAGGAAAGTGGACATCCCTCAACTGAGGCTATTCATGGCTGACTCTTGGCAGTCTGATTTCTAGAAAGATGGCATTATAATGCTGGTTTCAGCACACACCTGTATCAATATTTGCCAGGCCATGTGATAAATTACACAAAGTAGCATGGCCCAGTAAGAATTTCACTCTTGAACAATCATATCAGAAAGAACCACACTATCCACTTATGACTATCAGAACAGAACTTTGCTGGTCACTGGCCTTACCCCCCTGACTATTTTGTTACAGATAGATGGGTGGGTTAAGGCAAAAGGGCACCAGAGTTATCAAAATTGAGTTCATTTCACATTCTTTCAGGTGAAGTTCATTTCTTGACCTCCTGAGGTTGGATCCTTAGCCCTTGGCATTTGTGCTATGTGCCATGGAATTCGTATCCCCAGAATCAGTTCAGAGGGATCAAAGAGCTATTCTTAATGTCTCAGTTCAGGCCAACTGAGGGAGGGAATGGTGGCAGAGGCAGGCCACTCACCCCAGCATTTAGTGGCCCTCCTCCACAACGGGGCCATTGAGCAGGCGCCACAATAGAGGGTTGAGAATAAAAAGCTGAAGGAAAGCAACAGAGTCCCCTTGCACAGACTCGGCCATTCATCACCAGGCAAGTGCCGATATCTGGGAACAGCAATCTCAATTTCTGCAAATCCTCCAACCTGCAACAGCTGCTAGTGACTCTGGTGGGCGGCTTTCCTGCTCATGAGAGTTTGCAATACCCGGGCCTGGCCCCAAGCCAAGTAGACATTACTCAGGTTAGAGCCACGCTGGCTGCAGAGAGCAGCAACAATGGACTTCACAGCTTATCAAGCAGCTTACAAAGGGCTTCTGTGTATTTCAAAAAGCACTTCAGATAGCTGGTGAGAGAAGCTATCTGCACAAACGCATTCAAGCAGTTTATTCCTAACCTACTTAATTCAAGGTTTCTGTCAGAAGCCAGGACATAGTGGTGGTAGCAACATAGAAGCGTGAGGGCTGGACGGCTTGGCAGTCGGGAGTGGAGGAAACACACAGGTAAGGCATCCCTCCAACTCCTCTGGAGCACTAGCTCAGCCAGATGAGGACTGACTAGCAGCAACCAGCCCTTCAACTGAATAGCAAATATAATGAAAAAGTGAAAGACAGGCAATGGGAGTCCATGGCTCTTTAGTGAGCTGTCTGCCTCAACTTCTTTCATCAGTATCATTAAGTAGCATTTATAAATGTTACTGCCCCAGCATGCAGAGTGCTAGCCAGATGCCTGCTGCCACACCACCAACTGGACCTTTACCTGACTGCAAAGCTGACACCAGTCAACATGTCTCTTGCTCTGCCTTATCACTCTGAAGTCTCTGGGGATCACTCATTACTCCATGATATCTAGGCTGTCCTGTTAGGTATAACTTAGCTTCCAGACAACAGTTTTGGCAGGAATGCCTGTTTAGAGTTAAGCTCATGTGTGGCAGACCAAACCGGACATCTCCACAGAAGATACAAAGGTATCTAATGATTCCTTATAATTTCCTCTTACCATTAACTTGTAAAAAGAACTTCATTATTGCTTCTGTTTATGGAAGATAATCTACTGCAAAGACATGCTGTGGACACCAGCCCAGTTTGAACTCTGAGGTGCTGAAGTGAAAGGTCCCCTCTTACATGACTACAGGCTTCATTTGGTGACCACACTTCAGTATCTGTGGTACCACGTTTGGGTTTTTAAGAGACAATTCTGAGTCAGCACCATTCCAGGTAAGAAATTATTATAAGAATAATTAATAGAATTAAAATACAAAGCTATATCACATACACAAAGCAGAATCCAGATGATCAAGTCATGCAGCTCAAATGTTACCAGGCTGAAGGAACAAAAACTGCTAACAGCCAGGCATGGTGGTGCACACCTTCAATCCCAGTACTTGGAAGGCAGAGGTAGGAGGATCGCCATGAGTTCGAGGCCAGCCTGAGACTCCATTGTGAGTTCCAGGTCATCCTGGGCTAGAGCGAGAGACCCTACTTCAAAACGCAAAAGCAGCTGAACAAAAAAAGCTACCAACTCCCAATGCCCTCATTCTTGTCTCTTAAGAAGTAAGAAATATGATACAGCAGTGTTTCGTGTAAAGCAACCCTCACTGCATGAAGTAAGTTGGTATGGAAGCAGGCTTAGAATGGCATTTGCTCACACCGTATAATGTCTCCTCCTCTTCTATGACAGGCCATGCCTAGTAATCAGACACATAGGGACAAAGATTTCATTTTTACATCTGTGCTGGGACACAGCTCAGTGCTTCACACATACTAGACAATTCTCAACCACCAAGTACATCCTCAGCTCCAGGGATCAAGCTTTGAATAACTGAATTATTGGTACATGGATTATTAGCCTCAAAGACAATTCTTCATGTCTTAGTTATTTCAGTAACTAATTTGCCCAATGAGTATCATAGAGGAGAAAAATCTTTAGAGAGAAGGCAGGGAAATAACTTCCATCAACTGCAAAATTTTATTTGCCTACCCAGAATGCACTTCTAATTTCAAACTGATGTTTCTGGGGAGAAAAACGTAAGAATCTGTAAACAGACAGGGCCTTTGTAAGAGAACCTGGAGAAACAAAATGAGAGACTAAATTAAAAGAAAAATACAATGGCATGGGCACGGATCTGTCAACCAGAGCCTGCTTGCTGCCCTCAGACTGCTGCCAGAAGTCAGCAAAGACTAGATTAGGCAGATGAGTGCAGGCTGGGAAGGCTCCACTCACAGGGCCACTCTTTGGGGCTGTGCAATCTGATTTGCTTCTTGAGACATAGATAAGGAAGTTACCATCTGCTAGAGCAGGAGCTGCTGGCGGCACTGGCATTCTGAATGCTAATATTTAATATTTTATACTGTAGTGAAATCCAAGTCAAAGAAGCCCTTGGAAGCCTCTACCACTTTTTCTCTTGCCCTGGTTGTGCCACAGGTGTAACTACTGACTAATTGGCTTTGACAAATCAGCTGTGAGCACAAATACCAGCAAAAACAAGTACCCTACCACGCCTGCCAGCCACTGAGCTTCCAATCAAGGCAGGCTGCTTACAAGGAACACCACGTGAACGAGAAAGATGGTCACTTTTGCAAGATGCCTATTTTATACAAAGGGTTGCTCCATCCTTAGCACTTCCCAATCAGTAGCACTCACGAATGGGTCTAAACTTGGAAAAGAATCTTAAAAAATTTCCCTATCAAACAATAAGAATCAAGAGTAAAAAAGAAACAGCAGTTTACTAAAAAGGAGACTAAAATACACAAGGCCTTAGAGAGTTATTTCTGCATTCCCTGCACATACGCCATCATTCATGAAGAAGGCAACAGCACAAATATAGCATAAATGTCGTCTGCTCTAGCTTGTAATTTAAAATGCAAATGCTAATGAGTGAACTGGTGTATCAGTGGAGTTAATAACCGCATGCCTAGCACAGGGGCTGCATCCAAAACACACAGAGAGAAGAGACAGACACCATGTTCCAATTTAAAAATAAAAACACCCAAATTAACCCTAGAAAAATCACTAGCAGATGTACAAGCTCAGGAAAAGGAGGCACACAAGGGCAGGGAGATGGGAACTTCTCTACCAGTTGCAGACTGCCTAGGTGACTTAGATATTTCCCTGTATGTAGTAAAGGTAAGCATGGGAGTCAGTAGGGTTTATTCAGGAATGCTCTTGTAAAGCACTCATATACTGACAAGGGAAAATTACAGGGACCCAGAAAGCTACAACAGTAGTTGCCCCGAAGCTCATTCTATAAAAACTTGTATGCCAACTTTGAAGAGATCCATATAAGATGTATTTCTTATTTATTATATCATAGGCAAAGAGAAAAAAAAACCCACAAAACTTACAAGGTATGGATAAGCAATTTAACTAAATGGAGAACAGCTCTAGTGAAGTATGCATTTGCATCTCAGATGTGCTAAAATAAGAAAGGAGCTTCTGTACTTATTCTTGTATCCAGTGCATCCGTTGGGGAAGCCACAGAAGTTTTTGAAAGAAATTCAAGGTGAGTAATGACTTGGGGCATAGGAGAGAAGCAAAGATCCTCAATGATGAGGAACAATTTTATTTTTTAAAACCTAGTCAAATCTGTTTGAAAAGGGGATACAAGAGGTGGTTCCCATAGCAACCAGGATGAAGTCTTATAGGAAGTGTGTGCTGTTCACCCAGGAGCTGCCCAATACCAAATTTCATGACATCTTCTTTTATTTTGAAATTACCCAACCATTTCCTAACCATGTCCTGCCTTGCATCTAGGTTCTGACATTTTCTGTGCTCCTCCTAGCCAAATAGACTTCTCCACAGGGTTGGGCTGGTGGAGAGTAGCTCAAACCAGGATGCTGTTACTTGCCATCATTATTACTAAATAGCTGTTGGAAAATACCAATAAGCTGACAAGATGGTGCTGAAAAAAAAATCCACACTGAAATGCATTCTTCTGAGAAAGCCACAGAACAGAATGGGCACAACCAGACAGACAGGTGCAGGTATTGGACACATACCAGTGAGAAAAGCCACAAGACTTCTCGAAAGTACCTGTTCCATCTTCCCCTTCCCACTAGGTAGAAGCTGGCCAGGAAACCCTAAATGAACTCAGACTAAAGCCCTTCTTATAGCAGGAGAAAAGGAGAAAGAACTGAAAAGCAATGGTTTGGTTAAAGTTCAGGGGTCAGATCTTTTGTCTTACTCCAGGAGCTCTTTTGTGGTCTATATAATAGGCTTTGTTCCTAGCCAGGATTCCCCCTTAGCTCATCTATATTAGAACTCTGGTTTTAAGAGTAAAAGCTCTAGCAGACAGCTGTAGATTAAGAGTGGAAGAATTAGAGTTTAGAAGGAATCTTCTCATGGACTAGCCTTCAAAAGGCACCCAATGGCCCTTGCCTTGCTGAGTGTTGTATGTCACCTGTCACCTTGGCACACAGAACCCAAATGAGACAGTGTAGGCTGGACTCCATAAATGGGAGGCAACAGTAATCTAACCAACTCCCAAGAAGGTGCCATGATTAGAACTACCTTTCCCTTAGTTACAGATTGGCACAGAACTGCCATGGGGCCTTGCTGTCTTCCTTACCTCCAGGGCACCAGCATCACACCAAGATAAATAGGCCACTCTGGTGGAATTAATGAGGAAACAAGAAATCAAGAATACTTAAATGTTTTAGCTTCAAAGCCTGTGACTGCCTCAAACTATGCTGAACAAATTTCATTTTTACTGATTACTTTACCAGTCTGCCTCAATCAAAAATATTTGAAATGACTAATGAATAAATTGAAGCCCTCCCCCACCCTCTCTCACTAAAATACTCCATTATGACTTCCAGGCCTGAACTTTTTTATGGCTCATCCTCAGATATGGGCATTTCTAGATTCTTACCATCTAGGACTCTCTCCTTTGATTTGATTCATTTGATCCATTCTTTAAAGTCTGTTCTGAAGGACTGTCCCCAACATTCCAGGCTGCCTTGCCCAGGCTCAACCCAGAACTCAGCCTCACTGGTCTCTGAACCCTATGCTTCTAGCTTATGGTCCAGGGCTGCATTAGTCCTTCTAATTGTGTAGAGACAGAGTCTCATTCTGTAGACCAGACTGGCCTAGAATTAATGGCAATACTCCTGCCTCAGCCTTACATGTGCTGCAATTATAGATGCATGACTACCTTAGGTTTTAATTTTTTTTCTTCACGTCCATACATTCTTTACATCAGCATACATGACTGCCCCACTTGAAGGCTGCAGCTGTATCTGAATGTTACCGAACATTTCTATGTTTCTAGCATTGTGTTCAGAGGGTTCTAAATAACCATGCGGTTGAATGTCCCATAAGTATGAGGTGAGGTGGCTGGTTCTGGGAGTGATTCATGGTCTAAAGATGGGAGATAATCAGGCTAGAATTGGAGGTTTGTGCTTTCATCCACATGACCAGTGGGTGATGATGGGCCTGGAGAGATTGCAGAGCAGTGCAACTCAATGGCAAGAGAGCTAAGAAGAATGTTTACCCCCCCCCAATATATATAGGCAGAGAGAGAAACAACTGATGCTCATTCTTTCTTTTAGGCAACTCTTCGTAATACAGGTAAAGTTGTTCTGCCAAGATGAAATATATCCATCCTGTCCCCAACCCCCCCAAAAAGTTCCAGAGCTTTTTGGATGCTGAAATGCTACTTCCCCTGGAATATTTTCTGTTTCTCAATTAATTGTTCTTTCCTCTGCACTCTTGATATGGTCTGAACCTGGATTGTCCCTCTCTGAAATTCATGTTCGAATCTGAGTACTATGTGGCAGTACTGGGAGGTCGATCCTTTAAAGACAATTATGCCATTAAGATGGATGAATACCTTTCTCAAAGCCCTAGATTGGTTACTGCAGTAGTAGGCTGATAGACAGTGATGTGGCTGCACCTTACAGCATTTATTTCTCTTGTACGCACTCACTTGCCCTTGAGCTGGAGCAGCAGGAGGTCCCCACCAGAAGCCAAGCAAATGTTGACACTGGGCACTTGGACTTCCCAGATTTCAGAACTGAGAGCCAAAATCAACTCCTTTATAAATTACTCATTCTTAGGTATTACATTATAGCAACACACAATGGACTGAGACAACTCTCATGGTATGTTGCGTATACTTTTGAGAATTCCCATTTTCCCTCCTTGGTTTTATATAACTGTTTACACTATTAGATTAAAAACTATTTAAGAGCAGAAACTACATTGTTATTTATCATCTATTTATAATGTCTTTGTAAAACTCTTGGCCTTGTAAAAAAAAAATTCTCCAAACCTGCCATGTTGAATCTTTCTTACAAGGAATCTTTTAGGATCCTTTGACATCAACATAATTCTTATGATTTTATTCTGAACAGTGAAGACCAAGAGCAGCTGCATAAAGTCTCCTGTCCAGCCACTCACTTCCAGGGAGGGGTCCCAACTGAAAACAATCAGGCAGTGGAGACAGGATCAAACTGGGAGGTCCCAAGAGAAAGAATACCCCACTTTACAAATATCCATTAAGCTACAATTCAATTAAAGCATCTGAAAGGAATTCATAAGTATCAGCAGACCCTGTAATTGCTTAATTAAGGATAGAAGCCCAGCAAACACAACCACGGCAGCAGCCTGATTCATTAGCACCTCTGTGATAGCAGAATGGGATTTCTCACTTAAACATACATTGGCTTTAATTGTGTAATTTGGTTAGGCACTGGTAATCAATGGGGATCCACCATTCCTGGGGCCAAGAGATGAGGAAGAATTCCTGTTTACCTATCCTGCCCTCTTCTCATTAGAAGTTTTTGGTTTATTGAAACAAGCAGTTGATATTAGAATTAGAACTAGCTGGAGAAGAGACTTTCTCAAGAGAAAAAAGGAAATCAAACATTTTATTCAAAGGCACTCAGAGTGGAAGGACACACTGCCACATCTTTCATTCACCATGCACAAGGGTATCACCATTTATAAAATCTCAAGACACCTAGAACCTTCCTCTTTGACTCCCTGGTCAGAATATAGCTCCAGAGGGGAGCTGTTCTCTGAGAAGGAAGGATGGAGAGAGGAGAAAGAGAAATAGTGACAGATCAAAAAGATGCCAAAAGGAAGTCTCATTTTCTAGTCTTGTTTCATGTGACTGGTAACTGGTTAATTATAAGTCACCTGCTGTGATCCACATGGAATCCCCTGCCAAGTGGCTTCTGCCTTTCAGGCAGTTTTTCCCATGAATTCTAAGAAAAGTGAGTGACATCCACCCTGTGTCCCCATCCCACTTGCCCCAGTCTGTAATTCAGACTTACTGATGTACCACCTTGAAGAACACTGAAATGCAAACTGGTGGGTTTTTCTATTTTTGTTTGGGGGGGGTTGTATGGAGGGCGGTGTACTCAGTGAGTTAGCAAAATATATTATATTACTTTGTACTGAAGTCCCTAATTACTCTTTCAATTCCAGAGAAAGCATTTGGTTTACATACCTTGATACCTGCTATGCTTAGTCAACAGGACAACTTCCTGAATTTTACCCTCAGCATGATCCTGATGGCCAAGAGCAACAATGGTGATTCAAAACAAGAAAACTTCAAAGGTCACAGTAATAGTAGGACACATACTTCATGACCACTGGTGCTAATAAATAAAAATATAAATTAAGAGGCAAATGACTGGGCTGGAGAGATGGCTCAGCAGTTAAAGCACTTGCCTTCAGTGCCTAAGGCCCCAGGTTCAATTCCCCAGGACCCACATAAGCCAGGCCCACAAGGTGGTGGCCCTGGTGCGTTCTCTCTCTCTCTCTCTCTCTCTCTCTCTCTCTCTCTCTCTCTCTCTCTCTCGTTTGAAAAATGAATAAATAAAATATTTAAAAAAGAGGCAAATGACTTGCAAATATGTGCCACAGTCTCCCTTTAGACAAGAAAGGAGAGTAAAATTTGACACATGTGACAAGTAAACTAAAATTAAAGATTGTGGTAAACGGCTTTTGCTCCGAGGAAACGGCTTTTGCTCCAAGGAAAGGAAATGTATAGGGCTCACTAAATGCTAGAGGGAAAAGGACGTTTTAAAATGCAGGCTGCCTGGGGATCCTGGCTTCCTTGCTAGCTCAGGGCAAGAATAGGCTGAAATAAGAATGTAGAGGAGGCCTCAGCAGCAGGCCCAGGGACCTTGAACAGTCTCAGCTCCTATGGGCTAAGGTCACTTGCTTTGGGACCAAACTTAAACCAGGTGTTCAGAGGACTAAAGGGCAAGAGCTTTGAGGAGGCATTGACCTGTGAGCTGCAGCTGCCTTTCCCAGCCCCACCTGCTATCCCATCTGACCAAGCAATCACTGCTCGTACAGGGGTGCAGGAACCGTGACAGAGAGGCCAGCTGGCTCAGGCCAAATGCCACTCCCTATCAAGCTGTGGGGCCGTCTGCCCAAAAAAAGGCCACATAAAAATGGAAAGTACCCTCTGCACCTTGAAGTACAGAGGGCTCTCTGAAAGGCTGGGATTAATGAGAGCTGCAAAGAGGGGACTGGTCTTGCAAATGCCTTGACTTTCCCCAGGAGAACTACAATGCAAATCCTCTCCTAGTTGCAAAGAGGGACCATTTTCCACAGTGTCATTTTATATAGTGTGGAGTGCACACTACATATATCTGCAAGCCTACCAGGGGACCAGATTGTTCCATGTAAATGGGGTCACAACAGCCTCCAGGTCTATGCCTGTACTCACCTTCACTGTCATACGGCCTTTCTCTCTGTAAGCGGACCTCCTACTGGTGTTCTCAAGCCAGCCCCTTCATTCCACCTCCTCTAGGTCACAGCACTCTGCCTTGGCTTGTGTGGCCTTTCTAAGTTCCTTCTCAGATTCTACATAGGGCTCCCCAACACACATCTCCTAAAGAACAAATGCATGTTCCTTGGGATTTTCTCCCTGCCTCCTTTTTTTTTTTTTTGGAGACTAAGTTTCATTTAGGCATGTATGGTCTTGAACTTGCTGGGTGGCAGAGGTTAGATTGGGCTCCTGATCTCCACCTCCTGAGTACTGTGATTACAGGATTGCTTGTGCCACTGGGCTTGACCACTCCATCCTTTTTTTTTTTTTTTTTTTTTCCGAGGTAGGGTCTCACTCTAGCCCAGGCTGACCTGGAATTCACTATGTCGTCTCAGGGTGGCCTCAAACTCACGGCGATCCTCCTACCTCTGCCTCCCGAGTGCTGGGATTAAAGGCGTGCGCCACCATGCCCGGCTCACTCCATCCTTTTTATATCCTCATTTAATACGAAGATTTTGTTAAGCTCTGCCATCTACAATTGGTATCAAGAAAACAACAGGTATACCAGATAGCATTCCACCTAAATATACATGTCACTGTCTTGATTCTAAAGCACGTATTGAAGTTCTACAAGTACTCAAGTTCCTTAGATGACTTGACCTTCCTAGACTACTCTCATGGTCTTGTTGTTGTTCTGACCACACCTCTGCCTGTGATGAATCCTTAGGTATCTGTGGGGTGCTTACTCTGTGCATGGGAGCACCAAGAAAGCTTGAAGTACTAGTGGCTCACATAACACTGCCTGCCCAACATGCTGAGACTCTTCCGCTGAACTTAAACATTCCATAGGAACTACAAGTGTTGTACACCCAAGGCCAAACCAATTATCTGTTCCTACTCTTGTGCTGCATTTGATTGTGGCCATCACAATCTGTACAACTACTCAATCTTAAGATGTTTGATTTTCTCCCTATGCTCAGCACCATCCCTTCTCCCAGACCAACAATAAAGCCCAGACATGCTCCATATCCTAAATGTTTGTGAATGTCTCTGCTTCTTTCCATTGTCAGAGTTTGGGTCTGCTACTTTTAAGAAAGTCTGCTCTTCAAGACCCTTGCCTCATTTATTCACAGTAAACTTTCTTAGCCCCAGTTACTCCCTTGCTTAAGACCTCCTAGTGACTGAGGAACCACAGGATAACAGGAGAAAGATCAGCTCATGTAGGAGTTCCCAGAATCATCCCATCTTCCATCCCCTTACTCATTATGTCCAACAGTACCAAGCAGCACATGCAGAGGTCATGTTCTATACCCATGGACCTAGACAACACCTTCCTTCTGCTCCTGTTGACTACATAAACTGTTTGTCCTTTAAAACATAGCTTCAATGCCAACTCCTCAGGGAGCTATCTCCAGAACTTCACCCAAGGAACCAATAGTTACTTTCTGGAGCCACTTCTGTCCTTTGTCCACAATTCTATTCTTTCATCGTGTGCCCTACAATCTAGTTTATATGCATATCAGTCCTGCTTCCAGTTCCTGAGACAGAGACCATTCTTGCCAATGTACTTTTTGGGACAAGAGTTTAAGACACTATGGAGTTCCTTGCTGTAGAGACTCAGGGGAAAGCTAGGAGTCATCTTGTCAGTAAGCAGTTGCTAGGCAGGAGGAGGCTGGCACAACTTCTGTGCCTGATCTATTCCCATAATGACAGGTCAGAGCCTTCTTGGTACAGCCCAGCTATATGCTCACATGCTATACAACCAGGCCGTTGCACATGTGGGCTAAGAGCCAATTATACAAACTAGTTATACTAACTCACTGGTGTGCAGACTGTAGTCCCAGCTACTCAAGAGGTTGAGGCAAAAAGATCGTGTGGGTTCAGGGAAATTTGGGCAACATAGCAAGATCTCTTCTTAGAACAACAAAATAAAACTTTAAAATAATAGTTCTCTGAGGGGAAGATACATACTCATTAACCATCTCCTTTATGGTAGGCTTGTTCCAGACTTAACTGGTTAAAACCTCCCAAACACCCCGGGAGGTAAGAAATCATCTCTGCTTATACCTAATGTGTACACCAAGGCATAAGCAGCATAAATTAGCAACCTAGCTGGGAGTGGTGGCGCATACCTTTAATCCCAGCATTCGGGAGGCAGAGGTAGGAGGATCACTGTGAGTTCGAGGCCACCCTGAGACTACATAGTGAATTCCAGGTCAGCCTGGACTAGAGCGAGACCCTACCTCGAAACCCCCCCCCAAAAAAAATAAAAATAAATAAAAATAAATTAGCAACCTAATATCAAGTACTTTGACATGGTAGAATCAGGATAGAATCAGGTAGAATCAAACTGAGGTCTGCTTTCTCTTAAGACTTTTCAAGGTCCTTTTGCCCTGCCAGGTTTCTAAGGAACCCACATCAGTATAATATGGCAGCAAATACTATGGCGTGCATTTGCTGCTGTGTAATCTATCTTTCAGACTGAAGTCAATGGGGCCATACATTCAAACCATCTTATTCAAACTGCCACACAAGTTCACAGAGAACTGGCTGATGCAGAGTAAGACAACCAGATGGTTCTACTGAAGCAAGGGGGAACCAGCAGAATTCAGCAGGAACTTTCCAATCAAGTTGGAAAGCCTCACACTCTGGGCCATCTCCATTCAAGTTCTTAGTTGGGAAGCCAGAGTGTCAATGTTTTCCTTCCTCTGTAGATCTATGGACAAGTTTCTTGGAAAACAAAGTCAAAACTCTTTTCACCTCTGGGACTAAGCTCCACTCTGCCAAGAGGATGCTTGTTCTATAGGTAGAGCAGAGAATGAGCTGACTAGACACCTCAACAGGGCACAAATGGCCCCATGCAAGAACTCAGCTCTTTGATGCCTTGCTTTACTACAACTCTTATTAGCAGAAGCACAGCACAGGCCTCCAGTAAAGTGTAGATTTGGTATAGGCCTTCTTTCCACAGCTGCCCCTGTACAAGGTGTCATACTTTAATTAGTCTCTTCAGCAAGCCCAAAGAGCCTTGTAGTGACCATCAAATTGCTAAGAGCTTATCACGTGTCTGTTGAGAAAGGACAGTCAAGCATTGGTGAGTTGCACAAGTGACATTTGCCACATAACTCATTCTTTCAGTGGAGCCCGAGGGAGCCCCTTACCCAGACAAGAAATTTTTGGTGCCTTCCAGGAAAAGGAGGCTCAGGCAATCTGGCAGGATATGGATAGCACACATAGCTCTTGCTTCTCTTCAAGCACAGCACAGTAACAGAAAAGGCAAGGTGAATCTGGGGAGCACAATAGCACGTGAGTTTGTGAGTGGATAAACACAGGGGTGGGAGCGTGGGGACTTCATTAATTGCCAGTAATGAAAACATGAGGCAGTTTGTGCCCTGAATACATAAATGTGAAATGCCCAAAGAGCACAGCTCACACAGTCTTGCTGGCTTGGGAAATATCAGGCTACTAGAAAAGACAGAATATGAGAGACAGGCAGCAAAGAGGAAGGCTGTCCCTAGCACGTCACCGTTAGTCTCCAGGAGCTATGGGAGATGCAGGAGCCTGTGCACCAGTGTCATGACTGGGCTTTCACAAAGGACTGGTATCCCGATGGCTCAGCTGCCTATGACTGGCAGAGAGCTCTGGTGGTTGATCTTAAGTGGCTAGGCTTAACTATGAGAATTCCATTATTCATCTTTTGACTGGGCTGGAATTCCCTTCATCCAAGCTACATGAGGTTCTGTGGCTGCCTTGTAAGTTACTTTCCTCCAATGTCCTTGTTTGGTAGAATGGAAGAATAGCAGGAGGGCATAGTGTAGGCTCTGAGGCAACGTGCGGACCTCCAGAGATAAAGTCTGAGTCCTCCAGAGAGAAGTTCAGAGTAACATACACACACATGACTTACCTGCCAGCAAGAAGGTGATAAGGCAAGTTTCCTTTGGCAAATAGAGTTTGAGGCGAGACCCACTGAAGACATATTCTACCACTGCCTCAGAACGTCCTGCCCGCTGAAGAAAGGGCAGGAACTGCTTTGCTTTCTGGGTGTCCTGAAGAGAAAAGAAGAAAAGCATTACTGGAAAGAAGTGAAACACAAATAAATGTTTCTTTGTCTCTGGTTTAGAGAAAAAAATTCCATGGGAACTAAAGCAAATAGCCTGATAAAATGTTACTTCTGAAAACATGACACATATTTGCTATTCGTGTAATTGTTATAGAAAAAATATAGTTAAGCAACAGTTTCCAGAACATTCTCACTGATGCAACTAGCACTCAGTGGATGTTAGTTGGATGCTTGAAAAATCGAGAAGTTCCCTCATGCTCTGTGGCAGGAGGAAGAGTTCATTTAACCTAAAATTCAGGTCAGAAGACAAATACAACCTTTCTAAGGAGGTTAACCTTTCTTCCCCCCCGCCTTTTAATGATGTTTAGGCTATGTGTCATGGCAAAATCTTATGGGGACCAAGAACCCAGGCTAGAAGGGGAAATTCCCACTACCAGAGAGCTACAGAGAGGCCACACCCATTAGAATCTTGCCAAATTAGCAATGTGTGTCTCATTTAACCCATACTGATCTCACTCTCCGATGGAGATTCTGTTTGTGTTTTTCAGAAGGCAGCGAGAACTGTGGACAACCAATTCCACCAAGACATGGGATGACGGCTGACATCCAGACAGGAGATGAACCACCCCTTGCCTATCATATAGGGCCCAAAAGAAACCTATGAGAAAGTGGTGAGACAAACAAGAGACCTACCACCACAGCAAGTCAGATAACCCATGAAAGGACAATGGAGACAGTGTTATCCAACACAACCCAAAGCAGAAGTCCAGAGACATCTAAGATCTCAACAATAACAATAAAGCAGACTTAAAACTCATCAGCCATGACTCAGAGGGGGCAGAAAGATTCTAAGAACAATGGTGGGGGGAGAATAAAACAAACAAACAAACAATCCCATTTTGTTAGGAAAACTAAAGTAGTCCACCTTCAATTTTAAGCAAGTTGTACAAGACTCCAAACTCCCTGTTTCTTAACCTTTATCAGAGCCCGGTTTTGTCTAGGCCTCAGCACAGCAGTTCTGGCTCCATATGCATTCTGGGGATGAGGAGAGCAGGGAATAAGGCTGCTACCCAGGGACATCTACACCAGCAGGAGATGACCTTCGAAGATAAACAACACTCACATCAGCATGCCTAATTATAGAAACAATAAAAACACATAAAACCACCTAGCACTTTATAAACTTTTCTTCATGCATCAACACAAGTCCACACATTTGACTCTCTAGAGTACCAAGCGTGGGCATTTCAAGTCCCAGAGCTCTTGACCATATAGAAGCTGAGGGATTTCAAGTTCTTTTAGTCTCTCAAGCTAATTAAACATATAAAGTAAGCAAGCATCAGAATACCACCTCACATATGCTGGGGGAATAGTCACTGGATGTGAGAATTTCTGAGGTTTTCAACCCAGCCAGCAGAACTATAAATCCCGTCCAAGGACAGCAAGTTCTTCCCTGACTTCTGTGACACTGGCAATCTGCATTCAGCCAAGTCCTTCATTCCCAACTCTCCTCCTAGCAACAGAGCTATTGTACCTAAATTAATGTACATTAGGTAATGAAAATTTAACAAGCCATTAAGTATTTCAGCGTTTTCACAGCAGCCAAAGGGGCTTCTCTCATTCAGAATCAGTGAGGTAGGCTGGGATGAAAACAGTATTTATAGTAATGAGATTCATCCTCCCTTCAAACAGTCCTAGAGAAAAGCAGCTATAGTCATCCATTCTCAGAGATTCTAATGGTGAAAGGTAAGCTAACTATGAGCTTTAGTGGGTTCAAAACTCCCCCACTTAACCATTAAATGACACATAGTCTATTATACACATGTTTAGCAGGAAAAAACTGCCTTTCTAGCAGTTGGCTAAAGTCCAGAACAGTCAAATAAGACAAATGCTCCAGGGGAACAAAAGCACTACCTGATTAAAATCCTTTTGCCATACTAGTCTAAATCTGGGACATTATTCATGAGCTGAGCCAGTAAGTCAACAACAATTATCAAATTGATTATTGCAAATCATGAGGCAACTTAATGTCTTAGAAGAGAGGCCTTTTTTCCCTTAAAAAAAAAGCCTTAGGGTACTCTATATTTTTTTTAGAAGTAGACTTTTACTGTCTTTTATCTGAAAAAACAAAGCAAAACACACAGAGATGCTTATAGAAATAACACATAAGTGTGTATGCATGTGCATATTCATGCTTTTAATGTTATTACAAAACAAAGAAGTAATAGCAAAACTTTCCTCTTTGCTAAAGTCCCTAAATAGGTAAGGAATGTATTGCCTACTTTATCAGAGAGATGCTTACTCAGACTGAGAATAGCCAAGGGGGCGCAAGGAACCTTATTGCTACCTATGTAATGAAAACCCATAGATGTTCCTGACTCCTTGTAGATCTCAACTCACTCCAAAAATGACCTACAGGAAGATGACAAAGAGAAAGGGACACCATTAACTATAGAAAAGATTAGAAGCGAAAGCTAACTATGAAAACTAAAGGGATGAGGCTGAAAACTTTCCACAGATGAAAGATGAAAGCTAAAGAGATGATATTTAATTTACTTCCAGATGTAAAATTATAAGACAAGACATAAAACCTCCACCTCTTATGGCAAGTATTCAAAAGCTGAGATTAGATTGCCATGGACCACCAGTTCCAGGAAGGATGGGTATTTTATCCAAGTTGACAGCATTTTAAGAATGAAAAGATTTTATGAAGTTAATTAAGCTGAATGCGATAACTAAAAGATGTCAACTTTCTCAAATCTCACTCACAGCCACAGGATGGTGTCTGTCTTTTCTTGTTATCTCTAGCATTTCTCTGCATTTAAATATGAAAATATGAAACCTTCAGCACTTGTTTCAGTAGATCAAATGAAAAAATTGGTAAGGAAGAGCGACAACTTTCTTCAAATAATGTTTCCATAAATCATTCCCTGCTGGTTTAGTATAGAAATTATTTTTTTAGGTATTAGGATTATGCTATAGTAAAGCCAAGTAAATGTGGTTAATTAATTTGCCTATCATGAGTTCAAGGCCACCCTGAGACTACATAGTAAATTCCAGGTCAGCCTGGGCTAGAGTGAGACCCTACCTCAAAAAACAAACAAACAAACAAAAAAGCCTGTCCAAGTGTGACACTGTGTTTCAATCTCATACTCATTTGTAGGGTTAATAAAAAGGCAAATAAAATAAAATTTGCTTACAAGAAACAAAGTCTAGCAGAGACCATTTTAGGTTCCACTGTAAAGTTGAGAATGACAGAGAACTAAGTGTGATGACATTTATGAGGTATCATTAACATGACATTTTAAATCTTCCTTCAGTAGTATGGAATCATAACACACTCAGTTTTAATGATATCAAAGACTTCTTTAGAAAAATATAATGGTAAAATGCATTTTTAAAAATATACTTGGGAAGCCGGGCGTGGTGACGCACACCTTTAATCCCAGCACTCGGGAGGCAGAAGTAGGAGGATCGCAGTGAGTTCAAGGCCACCCTGAGACTACAGAGTGAATTCCAGGTCAGCCTGGGCTAGAGCGAGACCCTACCTCAAAAAAAAAAAATTACACTTGGGAGGCTGAGGTAAGAGGATGTTGAGTTCAAGGCCAGCTTGGGGCTACCAAGTGAATTCGAGATAAGTCTGGCTAGTGAGACCCCCCCCAAAAAAAAAAAGAGTTTTAGAAATACTAAAGAGAATAATATTGGGGCCTGTGACACCAAATGCTCAATTCAAGTCAATATCAAGTATTTCTGCTTAGCTGCAGCCTTTCACCCTTAGGCTTTTATGTTGTGGCTTACTCATATGAAGTCAGACAATCAACTGCCATAGTTTCTTGGTACTCCATTGGCTCAATGCTGTGAGAATCCAAGCAGATAAATTAAGTACAGTTCTCTGTTATCTATACCAATATTAAGTATTCAAGAAGCAAGTGTATTTCTGAGCAGAGAAGACTTTTGTTGCTGGTGGTGGTGCACTGGTAGTTTCACATTACCTGTGCTTCACAACAAGCCATACCTAAGTATTTTCTTGTAATCTTGGAAAAGCCAATTTAAGGTTGCAATAGCCACATTTAATCTGCTATTGTGGATGGCATCTCTTTAAGGACTATTTCTGCTTCTTTAATACACCTAGAAATTAAGAAAGTAATGATGCAACAAATGTGCCCAGGGTGACTTCATTTCAAAGCATGTTAATATCTATACTTCAAATTCAGAGGAACAGGGGGTTGGAATGACCCTAAGAAAGGCTAGACTCTCATTAGAGAGAGGCAACATTATAAAGACATCTTAATTACACACTTCCATTCTTCCTTCCTCTGGTTTACACCAAATCTTCCAAATGTGGGTATACTGGATCTTTCCAAAGCAAAATCCTCTTCAGCAACTAGAATGCAACTTTTCTCTGTATTGGACACCTATAATCCCAGCATGTGGGAGGTGGAGGCAAGAAGATCTGAAGTTCAAGGTCATCCTTGGCTACATAGTGATAGGACCAGGATACTCTCCTTTTTCAGTTAATTACTTAAGAACACTGATGCCAAACTGCCCTGGCGAGACTAGAAGGCAACTTCAGTCTGACTAACTATGGTGATCAGGAACTACTTTCTGGTTCTTCCTCTTTAACTCTTCATGGGCTCACCTACCTGACTCCATAGACATGTGAATTTTGGCCAATGAGGATCATCCCAAATGGATGTCTAATTTACATCTCCAAGGTTATTAAAAAAAACCACAACAATACAAAACCAATTGGATCTGCCATGTAGATTTACCTGCTCTGGATCCCTCCCAGCTTTTCTGCTTTACTTTCTGCTGTTCTCTATTAAAATGAATGTTTTATAACTTACACTTCAGTTAGTAGTAAGACAAGAGCTCAAGAGCCACTAGTTTGGGGAATTAAACTGTTTGGCACTCTAACCCTTGAGCTATGCTCTGCCAGGGACCAAAGGAGCTTCAATGCTCTGAATACCTGTAACAACAGGGAGTTTAAGGCCAGCCTAAGCTACATGAGAACCTACTCCAAAACAAAAACAAATGTAAAAAGCACTTTCCTGTGCATATAAATGTATTTTAAAAACTTACTATGTTTAGGAGAATAGGAAAGGAGTGAGGAGCAGGGAAATGCAGGCACAGGACAGGGGTTATTGGAGAAAGCACTGTATGGCCAGCCATGCCACTTACATCCGAAATTTTCTAACAGAAAATTTTGAAGCTGTTCACACACACACTTAATGTTAGCAAAGAAATCCTGTCATTTGCCCAATGAAAACCCCATATGTAGCAGGAATGAAACTAGAATGGTGGGTGAAAGGCAAGCACCATAGCCTTCAAAAGAGGGCAGGGAAATAGGAAGAGAGGAAACCTATTAGTTAACAATTAATCACTCAGGATTACTATGTGCAAGCCTCAAATAGGAACTATTAATAAGAAAGTTCACTAATTAGTACTCAATATCATAATCACTCTTTGATTAACATCATAGGAAAAGAACTGAAAACAAATGCATGCAGATCTCTTGATGTTACCACAGGGGTATTCTACTAGCACTTAAGGAGTTCAACAGTGAAGAAACCATCTCAAATACCTGGGATCCTTCTTGGAGGTATTCACTTTGAGAACCTGAGAGGTCTTTGCAGGCAGGACCTGAGGAGGAAGGACTCCAGAGCACAACCAATCATGAACAAGAAGGACAGATACAGATAAGAGTGTAGACATCAGAACTAATTGCTAAAAATACGAAGCAAATGGGTGCTTTCATTTTCAGGTGTAATGTGATCATTTTCTGCCACAGTTCTCTGTCTTTGCAGGGCTGCAGAGACCAGCCGAATGACTTCTGCAGTGATGTGGAAGACAAATCACAGTTACATTCCCTACCAGAAAGGTGAAAAAGTCATTCATCAGTCCACACTCTTCCTCCCTCCCACATGCCAGGCTCCATGGCCACCAAGTGACATTTTAATTCACAGAATGGGTTTATGATTTCCTGTGAGGAGCCACCTGTACAGCATGATAATCTCTTGAAATAGATGGGACCCTAGTAGGCAGGACACATGGGAATGTGCTCCAGCACCAGTATTACCACAAACTCTTAAAAATCCGAGACCAACATTCCCTGCCTGCTTATCAATATTTCACGTAAGATGTAGGTGTGAATGAGGAAGACTGGTGTGCGTGTGTAAAGTTCATAGAGCTGCACATTTAATAGAAATGAAACAAACATAGGAGCGAGCCAAAGAAAAAAACCTTCTGGCTAGAACAAAACAACATCTAGGCCATCAATAATTTTCCGTTAAGTGTTGTCTACAGCTTTTCATACTATTGGCTTAGATGGCACAACACCTCATTCAGAGCCTCCCACAAGTCAGCACAGAAATGTCAGTCTAAGCCTGTGTTCTACCTCTGCATCCCTAGGAATACATGCTGGAAGGAACCTGTGGTCTATCTGTAGAGCTCTCAAAGTAAAGAATACAATGCCTTGGGCTGGAGAGATGGTTCAGCGGTTAAGGCATTTGCCTCCAGTGCCTAAGGCCCTGGGTTCAATTCCCCAGTACCCACATATGCCAGACAAGGTGGTGCCTGGTGCTCTCTCTCTCTCTCTCTCTCTCTCTCTCTCTCTCTCTCTCTCTCTGCTTGAAAAATGAATAAAAAAAAAGAATACAATGCCTTTTCCTATTGTCAAAGGAGGATGGCCTGATAAGTCTAGTTTCCAAGAGGGAATTTGCAAGCTACACAATGACAAAAGGACAGCAGAAGCCAAATGGTATGCTGACCGCTGAACTGAAAGAAGGCGGCTGGCTGCACAGCACTTTAGTACTAGTGTGGTTTCTTCTCTCTGCAGTGGGATGTCACAGGAACTAAATCCACAGCTTCACAAATAACGCCTATTTCAGGAGCAAGAGAAGACAGTATTCTATAAATGTCTCATTTGGTTGGCCCTGCCCACAATTTACTTCCTTTCTACAACGTATAACACTGGGGAAGAAACAAGGATTTGGCAAATGGTAGAAGACATATGTTGGTATTTTGAATGAAAACATGCAAAGCGTGATATTCCCTGATAATCATGGCAGCCCCTGCCAGGCCATGTGGAAAGACATAGAATATGACTGGACTAAAATTGCTTGAAACTTAAATAACCTAAGTATTCCTCAACTTGAAATAAGTAACCTGTGGAATATCACATAATGTAATAATCTACTGTAAAAATAAGCAACAACAGGGATGATCTCAAATACATAATTCCATTTGCATGACATTCCTGCAAGATTTCTACTGAGGGGTTAGTGGTAGCGTTCAATGGGCAGAACATACATGAAACCTTGGGCTTCTTCCTCAGCAATGTGAAACAAACTAACAAAATTCAACAATAGGGACAGAACACCCATCAGTACCTGCCAGGGACTAGGTGCAGAATCCAAAGGGAACAGAGGAATTATGAGGGACAAGATATGGTAATATTATCTTGGATGGGGTAATGGTTATTTGTTTTTCAAAGTACACATTTGTTAAGGTCATGGGATATAGCTCAGTTGGCAAAGTACTTGCCAAACCCACATAAAATCCTAGGTTTAATTACCAACACCACATAAAACCAGGCAGGGGGTGCACACTGGTAATCTCAGCAGTCAAAAGAAAGAAGTTGGAGAATCAGAAGTTTAAGGTCATCCTTGGCTACATTGAGAGTTTGAGACCAGCCGAGGCTACACGAGACCTATCTCAACAGAAAAAAATGACATATGTCAAAACTACAGAATTATGTTCAATTTTATATAACTGAATATATACCTGATTTTTTAAATATTTTATTTATTCATTTTCAAACAAAGAGAGAGCGAGCGAGCATGCACACAGGACCACCACCTTGTGGGTCTGGCTCATGTGGGCACTGGGGAATTGAACCATGGCCTTAGGCACTGGAGGCAAGTGCCTCAACCACTGGGCCATCTCTCCAGCCCATATACCTGAATTTATTTTAAAAGGTAAAAAAAATTCTCTATGTGAAGAATATACAGTTATCTGAATTTTAAATACAAGAAAACTTTCCCAGTTGACTAGCTTATTAGTAACTGGGAGAAATTGAAAGGTTTAAAATCAACCATTCAATAATTATGTTTTCAGTCAACTATCTTAAAACAATTAGTTATTGATCATTATCAAAGCCCTTGAAAATTTTAAAGCAACATAAAGCTTTAGATGAGTTTTTCTCTCTATTGTCTAACAGCTCATCTAAAGCTCTTTTTCTCTCTTTATTGCTATCTAACCTATCACTTTCTAAAAAATAGCACATCAAAGTTTCAATTCTTGGGCGATGGTTAGAAGAAAGCATAGGAGCATGATGTCATTGTTGCTAGACACACACAAAAAAAGACATGTTTTGTCCAAATAAAGAACAAAGTTCTACCATGTATATATGCCTATTGACATTTCTTTTCTACATAGAAACAAAATAAGATGATATGGATTAATGTGAATGAAATAATACTCAATTCTCAACAAATACAAAATTCTATACAGGCTCAGAGGTTATTCTTTTATTGAATGACTTTCAGTTTCTAAAATTTAACCAGCTAAAAGTACGCTATGAGAACCATTCAACTTAACCTTTAGAAATGAGTTTATTGCCTTTTAGTGGCAAAATTTGTCTTTTATCATCAATAGGAACTATAAGACTGTTGGATTATTCTAGAAGACTTTTTTGTAAGATAAATCAGGCATAAAATTTGTAGATAATGGTATGTCTGTGTTTCTTATAAAATGGGTGAAAGTGACGAGCATGGTGGTACATACCTGAATCCCTGCACTGGGGAGGGAGGGGGCTGAGGTAGAAAAATTGAAATGAATTCGAGGCCAGCTTGAGGAAAAATGAGACCCTGTTTCAAATAAGCAATGTGATAGCTAAATTTTGTTGTCAACTTGACCTGTTAGAAATCCACAGTAATCATGAGTGTTGTGTAGCAGATTTTCTTTGAATGGAAGAAAGGAGGCTCAGAGGATTCAGGAAGTCATTTTAGCTAGAAACAAACATCCCTTCCTTAGGAGGGCAGTACAGGAAGGAAATTCCAGAGATACGGGAAGTCAACAAGTCTGGGAAAAGGTTGTAAGACTCCACCCTAAGGCTATATAAAGGGGAAGGAAATCTCCTCCTGTCTGGCTTCTGGTCCTTGTCATGATAACTTGGAAGTGTATCCTTCTTGCTCATCTACCCCTTCATTGGCATTGGAACGAAGCATCCTTAGCCTTCCAGCCTGCACCCCAGGAAGCCTTTAGGCCTTCGGTGCTGGATTGGACTGCTGAGGCATCCAGCCACTTGGACTTGAGTGGGTGCTGGTTCCTTGACTCTCGCTCGGGCTTGTAGACTGCTGTGAGCTAATCCAATAAATCCCCTTTTTACTACAATTCATTCTATTGGTTCTGTTCCTCTAGAGAACCCTAACTAATACAAGCCACAAAAGGGTGAAAATATGTACAGGCCTGACCTAGCACTTAGCTTGTACTCTCCGGTCTTCAGTCCTCGTTCTTTAAGGTGGATATAGCAGAGTCTTCAGGGAAGAGCCATGTATGTCAAGTCACCTTTCCCCTGAGACCAACTAACTCACACATGTGAATGTCACAGCTCAGAAAATTCATGGTGTCTGAAAAGTTGCTGCAAATGAGCAACTGCTTCATCTATATTCTCAGATGTGGCCTGTTTCTTACTGCCCCCCCCCACTTCATCCCAAACTGTCTTCTCTGCCTTTCCCTCCTTTTCAGACAAATTCTCAAGAGAAAACTACTTAACTTAACCATTAACCATTTCCCTGCTAGTATCTGCACCCAGGCCTGTCAACCTTTCCCTTTGGACAGTGTTGTCCAGATCCATGCCTTCTGGTTTCTTTAATTTTTAACCTTTAAAAATATTTTATTCATATTTCATAGAGAAAAAGTTTATTTATTTATTTATTTATTTATTTTGGTTTTTCGATGTATGGTCTCGCTCTAGCCCAGGCTGACCTGGAATTCTCTAAGTAGTTTCAGGCTGGCCTCGAACGCATAGCGATCCTCCTACCTCTGCCTCCCCATTGCTGGGATTAAAGGTGTGTGCCACCACGCCCGATAAGAAAAAAGTTTTAATTCTCCGAGGTCAGATAAACAAATGCAGAGTTCCTTTTGTATTTCTATCAAGGAGAAAGACTGTCCTACGCTTGAGAACTCTGAATCAATAATAAATCTTTCATTATTCAACAGTTTTGATATCACTGAAAGCTTTAGTTATGATGTGAAGTTATTCTGTGATTGTTCATCTATGATGAAACAATTGTCATTACACTAAAAATAGTCATAAGACATATAAATTTGTTTTCTGTTTCAGAAATACCAATTTAACATAGAGAGAGAGAGAATTCAATTATTTTCAGGTAAAATATTCATTAAAAATATTAATTTATTTAAATTGTAAACACTGATTTATACCAAGTAAACCATTAAGCTGATGAGACAATAAAGATAGCACTTCTGCTTTGAACTGGTTAAAATAATTCAATCAATGAGGAAATCAGTAAAGGCCATTTGCACTTTTAACTATTCTGATGTTTCATTTTGAAAGAAACAAATAGGAATGCCACAATAGTATCTTCAGAAATAAGGCATGGAAACTGACCTAGAACAGTTTAGCCACAGCAGGAAGCACTGAGAATATAGATGAAGCAAACAGCCAGAGGCTATAACTCTGGATATCAATTACAAGGCCAGGATTACAAAATAATTTACAGGTGTGAAATGCTATTTTTTTTCTTTAAAAGTTTCAGACCAATTTTTATCACTTCCAATGTCTCTATAGGCAAGAGGTAAGAATTTATTACAGAACCAGAAAATGGCTTGAGATAATTAAAATAAAATGTGCCGCATAAAGAATTATAAAAGATGGACTGACGAAGCACACATTTTCATTTCATGGGCAAATCAAGAACTTGGGGGCAAGGAAATCGATCTCATGCAAACTCTGCTCTACTCCAGACAAGAATGCAATTTCAGAAAAGGATAGAGAAAAAAAATCTCAGTAACAGGCTACATACAATTAAGAAAATTAAATTAATGTTAATAGATATTTGATAAATATAGATGCAATCTTTCATAAATATTTTCCATCTTCAGTTGTTTATGTGGATAAAGAACCTATAGCTACAAAGGGTTGGTTGACTCTTTTAATTCACTTTTTCTTGCAGATCTGTCAGTGTTGGTCCAATAAACTTTAAATAAACACCTTTAGTGTCTAATTGTTTTTTTTTAAAGTCCCATGTTTCTAGTGTTAATGAAAATTAGATAATTATACAATTTGGAAGAGAAAGTTTTCTCAACATAGAGACAAATGTCAAGCATTATGGTAGAAACATTATTAATTAAAACAGAAGGTGGTTAGTTTTGAATAATAAAATGTGCAAATTAAAAACCATTATCTTTATCAATAATGATTATAGAATGTTACAAATGTGTTATTGTTTTGCCTAGGCTTCTACTTTGTGATAGTCTATGAAAATAACTACAGATCTAATAATTGATTTAAAGACTGTTTATGATTTTTAAAAAATCCCAAAATCCAAAGCAATTACAACACAATAACTTAAAGAATTCATTCATCTAATGTTATTCATTAGGTAGCAACTATATGCAGATACTATTCTAACAAATGACTATATAGCTCAAAATATAATATATATTCTAAATATTAAATTGTCAGATGTAGAGTTAGAAAAAAATTTCTATCCCTTTCCTTTGCTAGGAGAAGCTTTTAAATTCATACAATTCTGCTTGTCAACTTAGTTTTAATTCCTGAGCTATTGGAGTCCTTTCCAGACAGTTTTCAAATATGAAGTGAAAATGGCAAATAAATGGAAGAAAAACTGTTCCAAGATCCTTAGGAAATACAAACGGAAACTATACAGTGAATCTAACTCACCCCAGTTAGAATGGTTATTATTAAGAAAACAAATGACAACAAATGCTAGTTAGAGTGTGGGGCGAATCATTTTATATTGCTGGTGGGAATGTGAATCCTGGGTATATATACTAAGAAGTCTATGTCAATATATCACAGAGATCCGTATTTATTGCAGCACTAGTCACAGGAGACAAGTTAAAGCATGAGCCCAGGTGTTTGTCACAGAGGAATAGATAATGAAAATGTTATGTGTGTACACAACAGAATTTTACTCAACCATAAGGAAGAATGAAATTATATCATTTGCAGTAAAATAGATGCAACCGGAGATCACTGTATGAAGTATACCAAACTTTGACAAATATCATGGTTTCTCTCAGATATGGATCCTAAACTTCATATATTCATCACACACACACACACACACACACACACACACACACACACACACACACACACACACGACATGAAAGCAAAAGAAATGCTGGGGAAAGGAAGGGTACTAGCATGAGGGCTGCGGGATTATATGGGAGGTGACATGCCCATGGCTAAAGTATATGATGCACTTGAAAGAAAATGGCTTCATGAAACTCATCATTATATACAGCGAAAGAGGCAGTTAGGGTGACTGGGCCCCAAAAGTAAACAGCAGGAATGTCCTTGGGTCTGCCCGTGCAGTCTCCACTCTGCTAGAGATAAGAGAAGAATCTGCCTTCCCCTTATCTCTTGCCTAATCTGTTTTTCTATAAACACCCTGAGTCCCTCTCTGGGAGGGAGTTCCCCTTTCCTAAAATTAAAGTTTAAATCTGATCTTGGAATTTTGGTAGGTTAAACTGCCCAAAACTTGGCATCATGGCTGCCTTTTCTTGAGCCAGCCCCTAGCCCAGACTAATCACCGTCTCTGAGGCTGACCAGAGCCTGAAGGTAAAACTTACTACAATAAGGTTATAATAGATGCTTACCAGGTGGGAAAGCTCCTTTTTTGTTGGCTTTTCATCAACTTCTGAACTTTCAGGTTCCTGTCCTTGTAAGCCTCCCCTCATCTCGGCCCAGCCAGGTAGAGACAAGGAGAGACTTATGACCCCTATTCCCACATGAGCTCCTAACATGGCAGAAGCTCTCTGTACTTTCTTCTCTTTTCTCTCTAAATCCCTTTTCATGTTTCTTCCAAATCCATGCTCAATCCCCACATGAGCTCTGAGACCACATGTATGTATCCATTTTTCCTTCCTTTGGTTCCATAGTAGATGTAATAATTTAATAATTATCCTTCCCAGTCTTCTTTTATCCCAATTCTTTGGTAAAAACAGACATGAATTCAGGGTTTGGAGTTTAAGAATGTTTTTTTGAGCCCCCAAGACCCCATTACAGTGAATATATTCCAATAAAAACGATAAGATTTAAAAAGAATTAAAATGTCTTGAAAAGATCTTACAAGAATTAAAAAAGAAAAATAAAGAAAAAGAAATGGCAAGGAGGAAAAAAGACCTCACAATCTTATGAACAGATGTGTTAACATAGAAATTATCTGCTGGTAGGGGTACAGATGACTTTTATTTTCATCTTCACTTACATGTGATACAGTTAAAAACAAATTTCAGCAAAAAAAAAAACCTGTGATGGAACAAAAATGAGCATTCCTATTTAAAAAGGAGAAAATACATTAACATTCAAGTTTGATTCAGTTTTGCCTAAACTTGTAACTGTCCCTTAAGTTTTTTGGTGTCAGTATTTGACACTGTCTGCAATTAACTAGTTCTTTATATTTTAACACAAATATTTCTCATGCTGAACAAAGTCTATAAATTGATGTGGGAAACACGTTGATTGGAAGCTGATGTGGAATTTGCTCCAATTTGCTCCAAGATTCAATGGAAGGGATGGATACAGGCAAGGAGCATCATTGTGCTGACAACATCAAACCAATCAGCCTGTCTCAGGAATAAAGACTTAACACAGATAATTGTGATCCAAGCCAGAAAGGTGTGTAATAAACAAAACCCACACATTAGCATGAAGTGGGAATTACACCAAATTTGTTCTAAGAAAGACAGTAGCAGGTTGTAAAAAACCTCAAAGTCAGGCTCAGCAACAGATTTAATAAGGTGTGCCTAGGATTCCACACAGAAGTGGGAATGATGTGATAATAGGGCTTAGACAACAGTCAAACAAGCTCTTACAGAAAAACATGTTTACAGTAGTTTAGCAATGTAGTGCTTTGGGTGTATCTGGGATTTCAAATTTTTCCTAGAACAAAATGTAGGATTACTTTTAGCTTCATTCAGTGGCTTTACAATTTTGGTATGAGGTAAACCACATATGGACATTCTACTGAGGATTTAGGTTTGAGACTTTGAGGATCTAGTCCATCAATGAAAAACCACACTGACAGTCTGAGTGATGAACTGAGGTGAAGTGCATTGGTCAAGATGAAAGAAAAGATTTCTGGCACCTTATCAGTGCATGTGTAATTGTGAAGGATCTCAGATTTCTCAAAAATTCAAAAACTACACAGACACCATTATTGCCAACATCTATATACTTATTATTGTTGGAAACTCCCTGAAACTATAGGTCAAGAAGTAAGACAGTTCCTGCTGCTAATGGAATTAGGATGATAGCTAGCGTCTGCTAGCTTTTTCTCTATCCCATGCAAACCCAAAGGGCAATAGTTACCTGCAGGGCTAAACCATGTGCTCAGCAGTGCTCAGCCTCCATCATCTCTACCCTCAAGGTAGCCGCATACATGGTGACACTTTGTTCTCCTTTATCACATTCCCAATTTTATTCCAAGATTGGATTAGGCATCAACTCCTCCATACTCCAAATAACCTTTAAACTTTGGAGATAGTGGCCATGCCTTAGGGATTTTTCTCTTTTAATATATGTTCTAGGCAATTAAGTATCACAATAGTCCAAAGTTCATAAAAATGAAGTCCAGGCCACTTTTAGACTAAGTGCCTTAATTTTAACATGTTGAAAAATGACTAAATTTTTGGTTGGGGAGATGGCTCAGCAGTTAAAGTGCTTGCTTACATAACTTACTGGTTCGAGTCCCCAGTGCTCAAGTAAAGCCAGATGCACAAAGTGGTGCATGCATCCAGAATTCATTCGCAGTGACAAAAAGCCCTGTAATGCAGGGTATTGGGGTTCAGGAAAGAGTCCTTGAACCCCAAACCCTGAGTTCTTGTCTGCTTTACTTAAAGAATTAATTAAAACAAGACCAGCTGGAGAGATGGCTCAGCGGTTAAGGCACTTGCCTCCAGTTAAAATTCCCCAGTACCCACATAAGCCAGACCCACAAGTGGTGGCCCTGGTGCGCGCTCTCTCTCTCTCTCTCTCTCTCTCTCTCTCTCTCTCTCTCTCTGCTTGAAAAATGAATAAGATATTTTAAAAACCATTTCTTAAAAAAAAACAAGACTGAATGGGATAATTATTAAATTTTTTTATTTATTCAGAAGTCAGGAAAAAGAAGGGAGAGTCTGTGGACCAAGGGAGGGAGAATAGGAACACCCACATGGTCTGAGAGCCCACGTGGTGGCCCTGGAAGAAACTAAAGAAAGTTAAAAGAGCTCCTGCCTTGTAGAGGGCAGGAGGGGGTAAACAGGAGTAAGGGGGTCTCCCCTCTTCTCAGCCGCTGCGTAGATGAGGGGAGATTACTAGAACCTACGGGTTCTAGAATCTGAGCTGGCCAGTCAAGAGAGAAGAGAGAGACCGCCCCTGGTAAGAGTATTTACAACCTCATGGTGGGCATTAAAAATACAACCTCAGGTGAAAGAGATAGCTGATTGGTCTGGGCTAAGCTGGCCTAGGAAGTTCTGGGGTCTTAAACTTTACCAACCACAGTGCCATGATTAGATTTGAATTCCAATAAAGGAGACCCCCCCCATCCTCAGGGAGGGGCTCAGGTTATCTCAGGCAGAGTGGGCAGGCTCAAAGACATTTCTGCCTATACTTTTGGGGGCCAGTCACCCTAAACAGCTCACCTGGGTGTACATACGTTCTCTCTCTCTCTCTCTCTCTCTCTCTCTCTCTCTCTCTCTCTCTCTCTCTCTCCCCCTCCCTCTCAACAAACAAAAGTGGAGGGATAAAATACTTTTTTGTTGTTCTAAAGTCTACTGTGATGATTAAATTTTGTTAACTTGAATTTATTAGTAATCTTGGGTGGGTCTCTGAGAAAGTTCACAGGAAAGCAGCCTCTAAGTAGGGGGTAGGAATCTGGGAGGGCATTGTAAGAAGGAAATTCCAGAGACTCAGAAAGCCAACAAGTCTGGGATAGGGTTGCAAGACCCCAAACTAAAGCTATATATAAAGGGGAAAGAAATTTCCCTCTCCCCGACCTTGCCTGTTTTGTTGGTGTGTGTATGGTGTTGGTGATGGGTTTCTGTCTCTGCTTGAACCAGTGGAAGGGGCCAGCATCTTTCACCATTATAGAACTTCCTGGATCTGTAGCTTCAATAAATCCTTTCCTCCCATAAACTGCCTGGTTTTCCAAGGAGTACCCACCATCGAGCAGTTATTTGTATCAGTTTTTTGTTTTGTTTTGTTTTTCAAGCTAGGGTCTCACTCTAGCCCAGGCTGACCTGGAATTCACTATGGAGTCTCAGGGTGGCCTGGAACTCACGCTGATCCTCCTACCTCTGCCTCCTGAGTGCTGGGATTAAAGACGTGCGCCACCACGCCAGGTTTGTATCAGGTATTTTTAATGCTCATGCATGACACCTAATTTAACTTTCCTTTCTTGACTCCCAATCAAACCAATCACCCAATTCTACCGGTCCTTTCACCAACCTACATCTCCAATTTGCTTTTCTCCCTTCATTGCCACAAGTCCAACTCTAGTTACTATTTACTGCCAGATCACGTAGAATCAACTGTGGTGATTATTACACACTCTCCATGGACTCTATGCCTGCATCACCACTGTAATTATACAACAAACTGTGGATGGCCTGTAAATGATGCACCAGCCTTATTTAATATAATATCCTCAATACCCAGCACTGTATCTGGCATATGTTCAATGTTAACTGAGAGAGGGAGCAGGATGAACTGATAAGGAGTCTGAAATGGAAGACTACAGGTGATGATGACAGAGGACTTTCTGTGTGCTATTAGAATGCCAAGCTGTTTAGTAATAATCAGCACATAATATGACCCTTGACTCTCTGCCGAGCTCTATTCAGAGGATGTTTTATGTATTAATTCATCAATGACACCACAATCTAAGAAGGGAGGTGCCACTGTCATACCCATCTCACAGATGAGAAAACTAAGGCATGGATAGGTTAAATAATTTTCTCAGGGTGACAAAGTGATTAGCAATAGAGCCACAGCTTAAGCATTAATGATCTGATATTAGGTCCTATGCTATTAAACATGACTCCATAGGTCACTTATATTCTAGACGGTGTACAGCCTTTCTGCTATGTTCCTTTACTAACCTACCTACTTGCAGTTATGAACCAGCAGTCATCCAGAACTTATAAAGCCAGAGTCATGTTTTCTAAACACAGGTATGCCTTGCTGAAGTTCATTATTTGGCAAATCACATTTAAATGAGCCATAATACTTAAAATATTCTTTACTGTGTGCACGTGGCAGATGCAGATGTGCATGCCCTGTGTGCAAGCTTACAGAGGCCAGCGGAGGATGTCAGGTATCCTCCTTTATTGCCTTCTTTCCCCAAGACAGAGTCTCCAAGGAACCAAAAACTCCTGCTATTTGGTGAAGACTGACCAGGAAGTCCCAGTGATCCTCCTGTTTCTACCTCCTCAGTGCTGGGGTTACAGATAAGCATGCCATGCCTGGCATTTTATGTGGGTACTGGGGATAGAACTCAGGTCCTCATATTGTAGAGCAAGCACTCCTGCCTGCTGAGCCATCCCCCTAGCTCCTCTAACTAAATATAAATATGGGGCTGGAGAGATGGCTCAGTGGTTAAGGCCTTGTCTACAAAGTCAAAGAACCCATGCAAAGCCAGATGCACAAGGTGGCACATGCATCTGGAGTTCATTTGCAGCAGCTAGAGGCCTTGGCATGCCCATTCTCTCTCTCTCTCTCTCTCTCTCTCTCTCTCTCTCTCTCTCTCTCTCTCTCTCTCTCTCTCTCCTCTTTCCCTCTATCTTTCTCTCTTCCATTTCTCTCTGCTTACAAATAAATAATTCATAAATATAAATATGATTTGTGTTAGGAGTGTAGAAGCTAGCAAAGAAAATCACTGTCAACGTCAAGTTACTAATCAATTTATCAACATATGTGAGATCACGACAACATGATTATGTAAATGCTGAGGAACGGTACAATCAGGACAGTGGGATGCAAAAATGATATGAGGGACCTAAGCTAAGGAGGAGAACAGCACAATCAGAAGAGACAGGGTTCCAGAAAGAAATGCCACTCTATAGTGTGAATTAGTGACAGAGACAGTCCTTACTCTTAAGAACCCTATATGGTAGAGGTGGTGGTGTACAACAGAACACAATCTTCCTCCA
Source organism: Zapus hudsonius (assembly GCA_004024765.1). NCBI lineage: Eukaryota > Metazoa > Chordata > Mammalia > Rodentia > Dipodidae > Zapus > Zapus hudsonius. The sequence goes on along the minus strand of PVHP010000463.1, from coordinate 97,072 downwards.
CATCAGCCACCCTGGCATGTTCTCAAGAACCTTCCAAACACAATACTGTGTCAGGAAATCTATAGTGTCTTCCTGAGAATACCACTTTTGGAAGAACTGAGATGCCGAGCTACTGGACAGGCCCAAGCTACCCTGAGCTCTGATTCAAGAATGTAGAGTGTCCAAAATTTTGTACAACATATTTTGTAGAGAATATGTTGGAAACATGCTAAATAAAGGCTTAAAATACAAGTAAGTAGAATGTTTTTATCAGTGAAATGACTTACTTTGAAATGTTTACATAAGCAATAGCCACAGGACAAAATGAGTTCAATCCAGGGCCAAGCAGTGTTAGGATGGTAAAGTGGAGAGTGGAGCCAGGGCTGTGCAGAAATACTTCAAGTTTCATCACATCATTCAGCATCCATGGGACAGATCAGACAATCTAGTCACACACCTCAGCCTGGGACCCTGGAAGGTTATCAAATACCTTTAAAATACCTTCACTTTCATTTACTTAAGCCTGTAGTGGGCTCATTTAACCAATTTCAACCCATGAAATAGAATCACAGAGCAATATCCACTCAGAGAATCTGAGACAGACGACTACGCATTAGGGAAAGCTAAACCTATGTGTAGAGGCACCTCTCTTCAGAAAGAGATGCCACTTTTTTCAAGAAAAGCACTCCCTCAATTTCCTTGCTCCTTTCTTTGAACAACAAAAGGTTATAGCTTAGGCCAATGAAATAGGAGTTAAGACCCCACTGCTAAGCAGCTTGTCTATAAGAACTCCTGTGTGAAGTCAGTTAAGCTACAAACCAGAAAGGAGCAAGATAAATTATATTTTGTAGCAGAAAACTTTCTGATAAGCTAATTCATGGCAGTGACTGATCAAGGTTACTGAAAATATGGGGAGGGAGATGTCTGCCTTATCCTTATGAGGCCACAAATCAGAGCCCTGTCTCTAGCAGCACTCCTGCACTGGGAAGATCATTTGATCAAGCATTTCCTCAGAGGGTCAATTGCATAGCTGGGGCAACCCCGCTAGTGGTTAAGATAGCATATCTGTAAAATGATAGAATTAAAGCATCAATTTTGAGAGTATTTTGTTCACAGGGCAGTGATCACTTGTATCTCTAGAGGAACACATGGCTTCAGAAATTATTATTATTATTTTTAAATATTCATCTATTTATTTAAGAGAGAGAATGGTATGCCAGAGCCTGTAGCTGTTTTTTTAAATATTTTATTTATTCATTTTCAAGCAGAGAGATACAGAGAGAGAGAGAGAGAGAGAGAGAGAGAGAGAGAGAGAGAGAGAGAGAGAGAGCGCGAGCGGGCACACCAGGGCCACCACCTTATGGGTCTGGCTTATGTGGGTCCTGGGGAATTGAACCCGGGGCCTTAGGCACTGGAGGCAAGTGCCTTACCTGCCGAGCCATCTCTCCAGTCCCTTCAGAAATTATTTGTATCACGATCAGCCCTTCACAGGTTAAACTATCTTTACAAAAGTACAAAATAGAGCAGACAAAAATCACCAAAGCTACACCCTTGTAGAATCACACTACCCCAAAGGGCTTATAAGATACCCAGTATTCTATTGGAAGGACACCCAATAATCTTTTTGCACATTTCAAGTCTTAAACAATTTTTTTCTGATATCCCAAACTAAATAAAAGTCAGAGGCTATGTCCTACATTCGGTGTCCTACATTGTACAAAAAACACAAAAGAAATACAACTCAGTCAAAAAGTATACTAAAATCTTCAAGCTGTATTTAAAAACAACCACCACTGGCTGGTCAAGGCTGAAATGCAATCTTGAGAACATTCTGTTGAAAATCATAAATGCTTTCAGATTTATTTAGAAGAGAACGATGCCCTCGCAATTCTGGAGAATTTAAAGAGGACTTAAAAAGTATGAATTAGCCACACAGGACTTAGATGCTGAAAGGAACTATAGGCCAATCACCCCACTTAAACCTATAAGGAAATGCCTCTGACCATAAAGGTAAGGACAGCTGCTGATACAGTCCATCTGGCACAAATAAGCAAGGTCTTCTTGGCAGCATCCAACTCTTAACAGATATGGAATTTTAGAAGAGGAGAAAGTAAAGGGGAGGAAAACCCAAACACACAACTTCTTCTCCACAGCCTGGGATAGATTTCTACACTAGCTGTCACCAGTGCACCATGGGCGCTGAATACTGCAGAGCTGTGGGCATGTTTTTGTGTGGAGAGAGTCCAAGTCAATTAGCTGCATAATGCAGTCAGAGCAGAGTTCAAGAAACTGATTCAGGGATGAAGAAGAAAGGAACAGAGAGCAACTCAACATCCTAAACACCACAGCTGCTGGCCCAGGGGCCAGCCTTGTTTATGGAGCACACAGAGCTTGCCCTGGAGAACATGGTCCAGAGACACCCGTTTGCCTGGAGAACAAACACAGAGCCTGGCAGTGGAGTTGTAGATAGTGTAAAAATGGAGCCCCCCACTCCAGGAAACCTCTCCAGGCCACAAAAATCCACCAAGCAGAACCACAGGTCTTGACCTTGAGCCATCTGTACACCAACTTAGACTGCAGTTTGCACAAAAGATAATTAGGAGTGTGGGAATAAGAGAAACAAGAGATGGAAGAGCTCCTGTAAAATAGGAATCAGGGAAGGATCATTGTGTCATTAAGTGGTGCTTAGGAAGGAAGAACAGAGAGGCAGCTACAGGATCACCAGAATCATTGGAGGAGAAGAAACCGTGAAGTGGGCCAGAGACATCAAGGGGCAATGTCAATGAACACAGCCAGAACTTACAGAACCCATGCAGACTATGACTTAGGCTGACCTGGAATTCACTATGCAGTCTCAGGGTGGTCTCAAACTCACCGTGATCCTCCTACCTCTGCCTCCCGAGTGCTGGGATCAAAGGCATGTGTCACCATGCTGGGCTTTTGCTGCTTTTTTGACTTACTCAGCAAACTTCATTTTCTTTCTAATGCTTAACCAAAAAGAATATATCTCTTTTTCTTACTATTCCATCAAGATCCAACTCTGTGTGGAGTAAGGGAAAGTTAACTCTCATAAAGGCCTCTGAGTCTATCACAGAAAGCAAGGCTGCTAGAAGTATCTCAGGGAAGAAGGGCAGTGCTGTGAGGTACAAGATGGCAATGGAAAACCAGAAGTGGAAAGGAGAGGTAATGGTGAACGACTAGAAGAAACTATCCCATCTATCTGTCTGCCAGGCTTAATGGGAAGACATCCAACTTTTATACTTGAAAGTTAAAACCACACTGGTCTACTCTTTAAGTCTGTATTTCACTCAAAATTTCTCAAGTAACAGGAACTGCTGACCCTGTAAACCCCCAGAGATAGTTAGTCCTAGAATCACTCCAGGCCAAACTTGTACATGTTCTGATTACTACTATGTGTCCTCAACAGAATCAGTGTGCGGGGGTGTAAACAGGGATGGAAAGAGAATGAATTAGTAACATGGGTAAGAAATGAAGTCACAAGGTGATAAATGTCCAAATGAGTACAGCAACAGCTGATGAATAATAATAATGAAATTAACAGATGAATTGTCAGGACCACATTCCACAAGAACAGAAAATATTCACAGAAAGACAACTCCCTTTTTGGTAATCCAACACATTCTGCAGCTTACAGAAAGATGGTAAGGATGCTACAGGTTCTAACCTCTTGTCATCAACCAACCAATCAATAAACACACAATCATTGTAAGTCTTCATGCACCAGAGCAGAAAGAACAGAAATGACATGACGTGAACTCAAACACATACCCCAAGTCCATCATAGCTCCTCACTTCCTCAGCACAGACATACGTACCATGGAAGTAATGTGCACTTGCAGCAATGGCTGCCCTGGAGGAGCAAGGAACTTGCTTTCTCCTACTTCTGAACCATAATTGGTTTGTCTCATCTACCAGAACAACAGTTTGCCATGCACCAGCCCCATTTTATTGCTTGCTTTACACTCTGTATCTGCAGGACATTGTATTTATTGCAGAACAGGTTATAGCAAAAACAATAATAAACCTAAGATAAACAACAGCCTTATAGTCTACTGACACGCAATGTCCAACTTTTTTGATGCTGGCAAGGGAAGGAGGTGAGACAGGATAAGGGAAAACACAGCTAATAGAGAAAACAGAAGTGTAAAGTGAAACAGTTACTACAGAACTGTCCTCTGAATCACATCAGATCAGTTAAATTAGTGGCTGGATTCACACACATAGGCACATCTTGCCCTGAAAGGAAGTCAGACTATTATAGAAATGACAGTAATGGCCAGTATCCTATTTTCAATAACTGGAAACATGAGGAAATAAGGAAGCTGGGTACTTCTTTTTTGTTGTTTTATTTATTTATTTTAATATTTTATTCATTTTCAAGCAGAGAGAGAGAGCGAGCGAGAGAGCACCAGGGCCACCACCTTGTGGGTCTGGCTCATGTAGGTACTGGGGAATTGAACCCGGGGCCTTAGGCACTGGAGGTAAGTGCCTTAACGGCTGAGCCATCTCTCCAGCCCCTGAAGTTTCATTTTTTGAGAAAGTACCTCACCATGCAGCCCTTGCTGGCCTTGAATTCATGGGCAGTCCTGCCACCATGTTTAGCTTACTAGTTATGTCATTATGATCTAAGTCACTGGCCTGGTAGCAAGTACTTTTCTTCTTTACTGGCTAACCTGACCATAGGCACAAAAAGATGCAGATGTGCCGAAATTTTATCAAAGTCCTAGACAAGACAAAGGCTCATCAATTTGGTGCTGCACACTGATGATCTATCTTACAGAAAACTCAGCCTAATAGCAAACATCATCAGTATTCCATATTTTGCTTCACGGGCCACTCACTCAGGCCAGTGTCTCACTTTCTAAGGAAGGAGTTGATTAAGCTTTCACAACAGTGTTTGTTTTCCTACTTCCCATCATGAGTCAGTCAGACGGGTCTTATTTCATACAAAAAATATTCTAAGATATCCTATCAGATGATTTTTGGAAATCTAAGAGGAGAGATATAATGGGTACAAATTCAACTTCTAATGTGAGAAGCAATTAACAGCTCATGCTAGGACAAAAACATATGTTATTTGCCTCATAATCATGATACAAACTCATATAGACTATTTCTTGAGTGTGTTTAGGAATCAAAGTTTGTGCTAATGCACATCTCCTTTTTTCCCCAAGGATATGCCCTGGGGTGGGAGTTGGGGGAGGAGAAATATTATGCATAAATAACAGTTCATAGTAAATTATTTTGGCAGCATGGTGCACACACTGTCAGTTCAACAAAGCCTTCCATTTATCATACCTACAACTAAGAGGGGGAGTCAATCTGGGACAGTAAGGAACACAAGCTGAAGAGTTAAGAGAGATTAAGAAACTTTTAAGAAGCCATTATATAAGTGTACATTACCCTGCCACGACTCCAGGGGTTTATTCTCCACCAGCTGAATGCTGCTCGCACATATGACCTCAACAGGCCTACCTGTCCCTCAGACGGCAAAACTGCCAGCACGCTCTAGGGAGCAGGAAACCCATACATCTCACTTCAAAGGCACAAAAGTGCCCAAACACACTCATACTTAGCACTGTGATGGAGGGGTGGGGAGGTGAGAAGGGGAAAAAAGACAAACCTCCTCTATTACACAGGGCACAAAAAATTGCAATCTTAGCTGAATAATTTGTGATCCAGGCAGACAAGGTCATATCTGACATCTATTTAAATTGAATAGCTTTTCCACTTCCAGTCTCCCACTTGCTCAAGCTTTCCTCTTTTATTTATGTGGTAACTGAGGGAACTTTAACTGGCATTTATTTTTAAATAACTTAAGAGCAAAGCAATTTTCTAATATCCAGACAGAAAAGAGAATAAAAATAGGTATGAAGATGAGCCACAGTTGAAGGGGGAGTTGGAGGGACAGTGATAATATAATGATAATAATGAAGACAAGTTTCACAACACTCATCGCTAAGAAACAACAACAGAGGGGTTCAGAAAGTGCCAGGGTAGGAGGCAGTCTACATTCCAAGACAACATTAAGGATGTTTTTAGCGTCCTGCACTCAATAATCCAAGGCAGATACACCTCCATTGCACAAACCTCTTTAGGACTTCACCCACTGCCAGTGGAAAGCTAGTGCAAGAACAAGAATGTGATGGGTCTGAGCTGGGCATGGTGGTGCACACCTTTAACCCCAGCACTGGGGAGGCAGAGGTAGGAGGATCACCATGAGTTCAAGGCCACCCTGAGACTACATAGTGAATTCCAGGTCAGCCTGGGCTAGAGTGAGACCCTACCTCGAAAAACCAAAAAAGAATGTGATGGGTCAAAGGAGTGTACCTTTTCCCAAAGGTTACATTCATATGAATGTAATTATTTTAAAAATATTTTTGTTCTTAAAGGACATAATATTCCAAGGGTTAATTCAGCTCTGAAAAGGTCCTAAAGTGTGTTACATAAGCATTTCAAGGGGCAGATGGTCCTCATGTAGAGGAGCCTCCATTGTGTTTTCCAAAACAGGTTTTGTAATATTTTTTTTTGCAGGAGCTGAACAACCCCCAAATTACATTATTGTTATGCCAACATCTTCAGCAAAAAGAATAATACTAAGGAAAATATTGTTGAGAATATCACTGCACATGCTTATATGAATTAGTAATATATAAGCAAAAATAACTCAGCCGGATTAGCCACAGAGAAAATGGGCCAAATCATACTGCACTGGACACATCACCCCAGGTAACAATAAGCCTTAGCAAGTACACCACAGTCTCCTGTGCCTGAAAGGCCATTAGCAGTAAGTTTTCGGCTTCTAAGTATTCTAAGCCACAAATAATGTGTATCACTGTATCTGACCTAACAGGGGCCCCGACTTCTTGACTGAAGCCCAGCTCACCTGAAGGAAGCAGCCCTGATTAACCTGCCTTGTGAGATAACTTGCTGGAGAGAGAGAAAAATTCATCAGACCCGATGCTTAGAATGACCAGGGTACTAGTATACTCGCACAAGGAGCAGCTAGCCAGACACACTGATAATAAGCTCTCACCAGGAATAAGTGAAAGAGACTTGGCCAGGCCTGGGCACATGACACAAGGGCAAGATAATACACTCTAATTTGCCAATGCTTAGAGACAGGCTGAGCACCAAAAGCATTTGATCATACTAGTGTTTTAATTTGGGGGTTCAAGACAAACTCCCTATATGTCCAAGCTAAGATACACTGGCCCTTCCTTCTTCAGTTACCCAGATGATGTGAGCTCCTCCCCACCTGGCATACACCTATCCCCTCTTAAGCCATTAGTGACTATGGGAGTTGAAATGAACGGTGCTGAAATGAACAGTTACCTTCCCTGGCCACCAACTGCAATCAATACTATCACTATCCACTACCCCTTGGCATGCACGATTTCTCTTCATAGAAGCTGGCATTGTAATTCGCTTCCTTTCCCTCCTGGATTTAGAGACGTTATCGTTTTTTGTTACGGTTACATTTCCAGGGTTTAGAGCAGCTCCTGGTACATAGTAGGTGCTCAATAAATATTTGTGAAACAATCCTCTCAACAAGCAGGGGTCTAGCAAAAGAGACCATAAAGAAGCAGGAGAAGTCTTTGCTGCAACGTGTTTACAGGGACACAGCCTGTTAGGATCTCAGAGTATTTGTATAATTAATTCTTATGTATAATTTTTCTTTTTCTATTATCTTACAGGATATGATGAATATGTTTCTCCATTCTCTCCCACTTAGAATAGGCAGGTAGAGAGAAAGAACTCATTAAGAAATCATAAGTAAGTCTTAGACTTGTCTTATAACCTGCACTTGACCTTTTACCATGAAAACTTCCATTCATAGAATTAAACAGAGATTTAAAAGAAAGAGCAAGAGCTAATTTTATTTCAATACTATAGGGAAGAAGTATCTTCTAAACTCATAATAGTTTAAAATAGAGAAGCAACCAAGAGACAGTTTAGGTAAAAAAATAGAATGAGGTTTTGAATCCTATTTTTCCATATAAACCAGGATCCCTACAGATATCTTAAAAATATCCTGGAAAAATTTACATTTGGAGCTGAAAGGCATCTAACAGTAGAAAACAAAGCTGAGACCTTCGGTGAGTAAGAAGCACACAGACTCTTGGAAAGCTATGAGCCCCACAGCTTGATTCAGGGACAGGACTCACCCCAGAGATGTCTGCGACTCGGTGGATGGGCACTTCTTTCTTGCTATGCAATCCTTTGCCATTCTTAATAGCTCTGTAAAGACAAACAAGAAACCCGATTAAGAGAAAAACCATAATGGAAAAGAGGGCAAGAAGTAAAGACTGCTAAAATGGATGTGTCACCACACAAACCAGTCGTTGAGGAGCAGCTGCTGAAGGGCGCAGTGGAAGGCTGCTCCTCTCTCAGCCCAGTCACCAGCACTTGGCTGCCAGGTTCTACTAACAGTGCCTGGTAATCAGAGAGCTCTCTTACTTGTTTCCAAATTAAAGGCATTGTTCTGGGCACAAAAGAAGAATCAGTTGGAAGAGCACACTCCTAAGAAACAAAAGTAATAATGCTTCTTTCAGGGTTTAATCACACGAAACATTTTAAATGCAAAGTATGTAGCTAGTGTTCCAATTCTAATGGAAGTAAGTTCCTCCCAGGTAAAAAGATAAGTTGCCCTGCATAAAGCAATATTGTACAGAAAAGTCATATAAAAGGGAACTAAATTAGGAAATGCTACATAACTGATATTAAGCTTCATTCCAGATTAGTGGGGGGGGCATTAGGGAACTCCACATATCGGACCACAGGTTTGTGGGTTCCAACCTTCCACCTCCTATCTCCTAATCCAGTGGAAGCTTCACTACCACAGGGCTCCTTCTGAGAGAAGGGTTTTCAGCTTTAGAAATTATAAATGGGTCAGAAAAAGTTTTAGTATTCAGGATCCTGTTGGTGGCCACTTAAAGGGTTGACAACCAAGGTATGGTCCCTGCTTCTTGGGATTTGCATCTAACAGAACAGGAAGGTTTAGACAGAAACCAATGACTAGAAGCCAAAGATCTAGCTCATCCAACTCCCAAAGCCCTTCCCTGATCTCCAGGAAAGCTCCCTCTGTCTGACAACAAGGGTGACCCCACAACAGGGGCATGTCCCTGAATGAGAACCTGGGGGAACAAGCCTGCATTCTCTGCAAATGATATATATCTGAGTCCCAGGACTTGCCTATAAACATTTTATGTGAGGAAGGAAATCCAAGAGAGCCATGATTAGCTCAAAACAAGGTGTGCTGCCTAGAACTTTTAGTACTTTACAGGAGTGCTCTCCCCAGCATCTTTTAAAAAAAAACCCTTTTTTCTTATTTGTAAGGGGAAGGGAGGAGAGAGAGGGAGGGAGGGAGGAAGGGACAGAGGGAGGGAGAGGGAAAGGGAGAGAGAGGGAGAGAGGGAGTGAGGGAGAGAGAGAGAGAGAGAGAGAGAGAGAGAGAGAGAGAGAGAGAGAGAATATTTGAATGAATGAGAACACACACCAGAACCTCTAGCCACTGCAAACTCCAGATGCATGCACCACTTGGTGAATCTGGGAAATCGGACCCAGGTCATTAGGCTTTGCAGGCAAATGTCTTAACTGCTGAGCCATCTCTCCAGTCCTACTCCAACATCTTGTCCAACGGGGTTCTTGGAGAGAGGACTTTGTGCTTTGCTTTTGGGACATGTGCGGGTAGGCAGAGGCCAGAGTGGGCTCCATAAATACCTATGGGCCACCAGGCATACTGACTCTATCCCCACATGGCCTTGCCCTGCAGGCCACAAGCACAGTTCTACATCCCTTTTCATTAGGCAGGGAAAGGGACTACAGACTTCTCAACTTCTCCAGCTGTGTCTGTTGAATAGCTGCTTCCTCACAAAGGCAGGCTGGTGTTCAGACCAGCCAGGAGAAATGAAGCAGTGGGGCAGAAACACTGCCTGCTCTCACACACTTCCTTCTCCAAGACACAGCAGTATAATGACAGCAAAGCCAACAGTGTCAAGACTGGACAAAAACTGCCAATAGCCAGAAAAGGCAGCATATAGCCATGTACATGCAGAGGTGAAAGGACAGAAGAGGGATAAAATGGCTTTCTAGGTTTCTTCCAGGAAACCCTATCGGGTTACTCGATGCTAGTGTCCAAGAGAATCTAACTAATGTCTCTCACTCTCACTCTGCAAAGGCAGATGGGGATTGTGATAGCAACACCAGGTGCCACAACCAGAATCTCACTCACCTTTCATGCCCAGGATAAAGGTTAGTCCTTGGATTTGTCTCCCCACTACACCAAGTCATTTCTAAGACCTAATCCTCTCTTCTTTTCTGGGTCAATTAGCAGGCCAATTATAAGGTAATTACTTTATTACCAACTCAGTGATGAAAGACTATTATTAAAAGAAAATATTTTTTATTAATTTACAAAGAAATTCAAAGAATTTATGGTTATATCCAATCTTATTACAATCATAATATAGCTGCCACATCAAAAAAAATCTCACTCTGGGGACACAAGGGAGCGTCAGCTAGGATGCTAGGAATATTCACTGATAGAGGGGGTGGCCAAGGAAAGAGAAGAAGGAGGGATTGGGAGGGGGGAAGGAGAGAAAGAGAGAGGGGGGATGAATTTTCCTAGAAAGTAGCAGCTTTCTGCAGGTTTGCGGTAGAGCCGCTCTCACACATACTAGGCCTAAAGGCAGTAAGACAACAGAAAGTAGGGCTAGCACATAATGTAAAGGCAACAGGAACCGTGGGCAAAGACAGCTACAGAGCTAGGAGCTCAGGAGCCCCTGAATATGTTTCTGCACCTAGAATGTCTCTTCAACTCTGTTTTCCAGCTCATCAAGGGACCAAAATGCCCCACAACTCTTGGCGCTTATTTTCAGGTATTTAGCAGCTCATGTCAAGATAACTTTACGATTATCATGGAAATTCCTTCAGTCCCTTTTGATGTTGCATACTAACTTTGATTCCATATTGCATAGCACCACCATATGACTTCTGAATAAAATCTATTTCATCATTTCACTCCCGTACTTAGACCTAAACAAAGACCAAGTGGAAACTCTTATCTTTTGATGGTGGTAGGAATCAACTCCAGGACCTCATGCATGCTAGACAAGTGGTCTACCGAGCTATTTCTATCTACCTAAGAACTGATCCAGGTGTCCCCCACAAACAAATGAATGTGTCCTGATAGATCGATCCTCAGCTGATGGCAGTTTGGGTTTTACAACCTCGATGAAGCTGTGTTGTCAGGGGCGGGCTTATGGAATTATAAACCAGCTTCCCCTTGCCAGAGTTTGGCACACCTTCCTGCTGCTGTTTGCAGTGCTGTGGCAGAGGTGATGTCCAGCCCTCTGCTCATGCCATCGTTTTCCCTGCCAGGATGGAGTCTCCTCTCGAGTCCGTAAGCCAAATAAACCCATTCCTCAACAAGCCGCTTTGCTTGGGTTCTTTCTGCGCAGCAACTAGAAAGCTGACCGCAACACTATGCTTGATTTCATGAGCCTCTATCATGTGCTCCTGTGATTTCCACATCATTCCTTCTAATCCAATTAGGTTCATTTTCTCCCTGTTCACTATATACAAACTATAAGTTGTCTGTGTCATCTGGAGCTCTGCTTCTCTTTGATCCCACCTGACTTTTCATTTCATGGATATTCATGTGTCCTAACTGTAGCTCACCAACCACTGCAGCTTTACGTTTAGATGTGACTTTTTTTTTAAACTCTTTTTTTTTTTTGAGGGGGGGGTGTATGAGTGTATAGGCATGGTCTCAAGTAGCCTCAAACTCTATATGTAGTCAGTGACCTTGGACTACCCTGCCTCTGCCTCCTAAGGGCTAGGACATAAGCTACCACAGTGGCTGTGAAATGGTAGTGAAATTATTTATATGAATCATATGTTAACACTCTGTTCAGTATGGAAATGTAAACAGAGCTCTGACCACTGCATTGCATTTGACCAGTCTGCTCAGTTGGTTAGAGTGTGGGCTAATCCAAAGTTGGCATTGGTTCAGGTATTAATCTTCATTTCTACAACCAGACTGTAGGCCCTTTGAGGGTTAGGATGCTATCCTTAATATTTGTTACAGCATTTAACACAGATCTATGTTCGCATTATTACACAAACATGGGCTAGATAAAATATGCCTGGTAAGTTTGAACAAATAAATGCCCGTGAGTGATTATCTAGTGCAGACAGCTGAAAATACTTCAAATTAGAGATATGGTCAATGCCTAAGTGACTGTAGGGCTACAAAGTGAGGCTTGCTGGGATGGAGAGATGTCTCAGGGGCTGGAGAGATGGCAGAGCAGTTAAGGCGCTTGCCTGCAAAGCCTAATGACCCAGGTTCAATTCCCCGGTACCCACATAAAGCCAGATGCAAGCATCTAGAGTTTGCAGTGGCTAGAGGCCCTGGTGCACCTATTCTCTCTGTATATGTCTCTCTCTATCCCTCTCTGCTTGCAAATAAATATAAATATATTTTTTAAAATGAGGCTTGCTGGCTCTACTGGACACACAGTTTCATGATCTAAGCTCCGGGGCAGAGCAGATGAAGACCAGGCCAGAATATGTGCAGAAGCAGAAGCAGAAGCAGAGGGGCACAAAGAACAGAGTGCTCTATCCACATTGCATCCCTTGGCTCTGTAGGACATGGGTAAGGTTGGAGCAGCACTAAGGGGGTGCAGAGCTCTGACCACTGCAAGCAATAAGGAACCAAGTAGCGGGACTATGGAAACTTCTGCCCAGTAGTAAAGGATAAATGACTCAGAAGAAGGAAAAATAATCTCAACAGAGAAGGGTAAAAACCAGAACAAAGAGTGAATAACTTGCTAAACCTCCAAGGCACTTATCACTGTGTTTCAGGGCACACAGACAAATATGGGGTTTCAGCATGAACCAAGCACAGATATTCCTGAAACATAGCAGCAATAAACAATTCCTTTGCCAGCTCCTGGGCAGCTGGAGGAAACAACAGGACCCTGCTATTCAGAAAAGAAGACACAGAGCAGACACAGGTGCAGAATGGCAGGTGTGTTTGTGAGAAAGGACAAGATTATGCAGCTGCATTTTCAACTAAAATGAGAATCACTGATAAGAAAGACAGAAAAGATGGAGAGCACACAGACTGGAAATGAGGAAATTGAGTCCTGTGGTCTAGGGAGGTGGGCGGACTAATGAGTCAGTAGGTATTATGAGGCAGTGAAGCAAATAACAAAGGACTCCAGGTCATCCTCTCATCTAAAACTAATATAAGACAGAAATGAAGACACATGCTATTGTCCTAGGCATGACAACGGGTGTGTAGTGGCAGCAAAGGGGAGAGGTGGGATTATGAGCTCAGAGCAGAGAATAATTTAGGCAATGACAGTGATGATGGGAACGCAGTTACAGCAGATAAGCAGGTGCTACACGTCCCAGATTAGGATCAAAGGAATATTAGTGATTGATAGTTAGAAATGGACATTAACAATATAAAGCGGCCCAGAAAGCAGAGATGTGGAGATGACTTAAAACTGCCTTGAATATACCTCGGTGACATTGTTTTATAGTTTTTCCTTCTATAAAAAAAAGTATATGGGAAATAATGATTCATAATCTTATGTCAAGATAAAAGCTTCCTTAATATTTTCTGAGTGCTTATAAACACATATCCACCCACTTATACTTTTAAAAAATGGTGCCACTGTGGAAAGTTTTGTGGGCTTTTGGGGGGGCATAATCAACAGCTAAAAGAGCACTTCCCTGTGTCATTAATTTTCTACATCACTTTTAATGGTTACACAGTAAATCCATCATAAGGATCCAAGTTTCATCATTTAATCAATCCCCTATTGTTAGATATTTCTATGAACATAATACTTCTACTATTATAAATAATGCCACAAGGAGTAACTTTCAGATAAGCTAGTGGGAAATTCATTAGTTATGTCTTAAGATAAATTCACAGAGGTGGGATGCTGCTACAGCCCAGGACAAGGCAGAAGCCCTGTATTTGCTTTGTACTTTCCTTCCCCGAGGCAATGCAGAAAGAGCAGGCCAGGCCTCTCACACTGTGGACAGCCCCAAGCCTCCAGTGCTCCTTTACCTATGCGGCTCTGCCCCTAAGTATCTTTGCTTTTGTAGCTGCAGTTGCAAGTATTTACTTTTTCACCCAAATCATCACTACATCAAGATCCTCATACACTTAATGAAGCATCTGTTACTATAACATGAACAAAATGTTTTAATCTGTCTTTTGAATCAGTGAAAAGTGACAGTTCTTGAACATACATTTTGAAAAATGGTTTTTCAATGTAAGCTACATTGTCTTGAGCCTACAGGAAAAAGATTCACTGACATCCTCTAGAGATTAGGCTCTCTGAACTTGATGCAAAAGTAAGAGGAATGGAATGGGATGTAATCACTGTAGATTTCTGGGTCCAGAGCAGGAGGGAGGAATCAGAGGCAGCTTAGGATAAAACAGAAATGCAGAAGGGAGTTTACAAGAAATTGAGATGCAAAGAATTATGCAAATGAAAGAAAACTGTGAAGTGGATTTCCCCTTCATAAGCAGCATAAAACTGTGTGCATTGATGTATCAATGACTAATTATTTGAATTATCATCCTCCTAAGAGATTTCCAAGGATTTGTAACCAAGTAGAATGGGACATGCCTAACAGAGACTCAGCTCTCAGACCCACTTGGCCACCTGATATTATAGAGGAGCCCAATCAAGCCAGTGCTACAACCCTTGAGATTACACATTAAATTAGCCAAGTGAAGGAATGGGACTAAAGAGCCAGGAATGCAGAGTATGAAACAGGAAAGACAGGGGTCAAGAAGCAGCAGCCAAGACATACTAGAGTAATTCAAAATTTTCTGTTCGATGCCTTGTTCTCTATTACTTAAAATTATGTTTGTAATTCCAATGATAATGAAGATTAAATGATTAAGCTGCAATAAAGGATACATAATTTGATTTGCTTTATGATGGTCAGGCATTGTTTACAGTACTGGTCTTCAAATCTTAGTACAACAGAACTGATAATGAATTAAAAAACAAAAGATAAGCAGGGTCACCTGTGAGTTCATATTTTTAACAAGTTCACAAAATGATGTTGCTGTCTGAGAACCAGGAGGTTCGGAGAGTCAACTTAAAGTCAGCCAGGAAGTCAAGGGTCAATTATTAACATTTCATTGTTTGTTTATTTCAGAATGTAACTGAAATTAGATTCCCAGTGTGATGATAATGAAATGTATCAATCATTTTGTGAGGGGGAAAAAAAACCAAACAATAAGGACTTCTTAGGCAAGCGGACAGTAAGATAGGAAAGAATAGAAAAACCACCAGGAACAGACAAGGGCTCCCAGATGAGAATACTGGGAGGATGACTACAAACAAATCATTTAGAGAGATTAGTCTGCACACATTTCCTTTGAAGGGGTATAAGCAGTGCAGGTTAACAATTACAGAAAGGGTTAGGTAAGGACACTTTCTTCTTTGACCATGACCCACAGGACTCCCCACAAACTAGGTATCCAAGGGAACAGATAAAGCTGATGGCTTCTAATTTCACTCAGTCACAGCTTGGTTTTTATTTTATTTTATTTATTCATTTTCAGGCAGAGATACACAGAGAGAGAGAGAGAGAAAGAGAGAGAGAGAACACCAGGACCACCAAGTTGTGGGTCTGGTTTATGTGGGTCCTGGGGAATTGAACCTGGGGCCTTAGGCACTGGAGTTAAGTGCCTTAACCGCTGAGACATCTCTCCAGCCCCACAGCTTGTTTTACGTCAGGAAGAACCAGGGGAGGGCAAGGAAAAGGACGAAGGGAGTGAACAGAACCTCTTAATATCCTGAAGGAGAAAACTCATTGAAAATGGAGGCATTATACAGCTCTCCAGAAGTGGCCATTTGTGCTGCCTTAAATGCAGATTGATTACTGCTATTTGGATGTTGAGTGCATCATCTTTTCTGAAGAAAGGGAAAAAGCTAAATTTCCCCACATCCAGTCAGCTGTGTCGTCAAATCACTTCCCCACACTAACTCCTTTAATGCATTTTCCTGTTAGCACAACCACTTCAATACCCTACCCCCCAACAACCAATCCCCTCCCACCACCAACACGTGCTGAATCCAATTAGCAACCTCATGACTGTGACATCAAACTGCAAGTCCCAAATGTGGTGGGGCTGTGACCATCTCTCCAGTTAAAAAGGAAGCCAGGAGGCTGTCAGAGAAAGGCCAGGCTCCTCTCTCAGTGCTGCTTTCCCACTGCGCTGGCATGAGGTAATATGGCTGGCTGAAGAGGGCAGATGGTTAGACGTTCACCTGACTCCTGTTCAAGCTACACAGTCCAGCAGTAACTTGGTGTTACAGAAATAAACCATTAAACAGGGAAAGAAAGAGAAAAACTTCAAGAAAAAAAAAAAGGCTCTGTTTTTAACACTATTCAGTAGTTCTAGTTTTACTGAAAGAGAATTTTCACTTGTTGAGGTCATTAGATTCAAAGTAAGAAATCTTGGTTTATTTAAAGCCATACCATTAAACTATTGAGAAGATAAGAACAGAGGCTGAACAGAAAATATGAATTTCAGGAGAGGCTCTCATGGGGAAATTTAATAGAAATGATAGGTAGAAAAGAGTAAGGCAAGCAGTGTTAATAATAAAGAGGGTGAAAAAGAGACGGGCTAAGAAAACAGGTAAGAAAGGAGAAGAAATAGGAAAAATAGCAATATCCAGAGCTACTATTGAAATTATTTAATGCCCATCCTTCTGAGACTGCATGCCTTGTAAAAGGTTGAATCTATTATCTTTTTGTTCACCACTATTATTCCCAGTACCTGTGACCCAGGTTATACTCAAGAAAATGAGAATAAAGAGAAGAAATGAATACAACACTATCACATGCAAGATAAAGCAGCTTTGAACAAACAACTGTTCCTGACAGCAGAGTTCTGCTTTCTTGGAGAATGGATCAGCCCATGTCATCTATACCTTGAGCAGGGCATAATAGTAATGATGTTTCAAAATACACAAACACTGGCGGTTGCACACACACTTAAATTCCACACTAATTTTCTCAGTGAGTTGATAAAGAAAGAAACTTCTTTCTTTCTTTCTTTCTTCTTTCTTTCTTTCTTTCTTTCTTTCTTTTTCTTTTTTTTGAGTTGTGCCTACTAGGCAGATTCTACCACTGAGTAGTACCATTCCTAGCCCCTAGGAACTAATTCTTCCTATTCTGCTCATAACCAGTTGTGAATACCAGTAGGAGTGAAGATAATATATGAAAAATTCTTGTTTTCCTTTTTAAAAAGTTTTTTTGTTTTGTGTTTCGAGATAGGGTCTGCTATGGGAATCCTCCTACTTCTGCCTCCTGAGTGGGAATGCTGGAATTAAAGGCATGTACCACCATGACCAGCTCTTTTTTTTTTCTTTCTTTTTTTTTTTTTTTTAAAAGAATGTCATCCCCCTTTAGTGAGATTTTACAGAAAAACTCTGTACATCAGAAGACCAGGAAAGTTGCTCTAGCTAGGTTAAGGATAGAAGATGACTAAGAGCAGTTCCAAACAAGTTGTAGTGAAAGCACTTCAGTAGAATTGCAAACTACATTTCTAAAGGATGGTTATAAATGCAGGGGAAGTAAAAAGCCCCTGTGGCCCTAAAACTGCATTGCCAGGAGAAAGATCCAATGAGAGATGAAGCCCTTTAATAACGACCACTGCCATTGGCTTAGCACAGGGAGAGTCACTAACAAGCACACAGCCTTTGATCAAACAGTGATGGAAATGCTAGCAGTTTTCCTAGAGGTTCAGACAGAGGAGCCTACAATAGGAGGTGCTGCCAATCACACTGACAAAGCAAGAGACTGGCGCTTGTGGGGTTTGGAGACTGGAGCTATGGAAGTCAGAAAAGCCTTTTTTTGTTGTTGTTGTTCCTAAAGATAGTGTTTGTTCAATCAGAAAAATGAGTTCTTGAGAGCCGAGGCAGAGCAGTGACAGGCAGGTCTGTGCCTGCCTGTGAGACTGAGGACACCTAACCTGCAGTGTGCCATCAATAGACTACACTTGAAAAGATAAGACAGAGTTTGCTTGCTCTTTTCTCTTGAGATAACCCTAACCTCATTAAGTATGTCCAGAGTGGATCTAATCTCATTTAAATTTGCTCAAACACTAGATTGCTCAATACAACTGCTTTCCCACAGTCAAGCTGGGGCATCCATTTCTTTTCTGTATACATCCGATCCTAGAATCACAAAATTTTAGATGAAAAGATGCCTTGAAAAAAAAAAAAGGAAACAACACTAACTTGTGTTTTAGGCAATAAGCTTCAGATTCTTAACAGTTTCTAGAAATGATTAAAATATTAAGTGGGTTTTTCTATTTGTTTCTTGAGATAGGGTCTCACTAGGTAGTGCAGACCGGCTTTGAACTTCTAAATCCTCCTGCCTAAAACTGCCAAGTGCTGGGATTATAGACACGTCACAACATGCTGGCTAAAATTTAAAGAAAATGATGGATAGCTGTAGGAGAATTATATATAGATGATACTTCCCTACTTGTGCATATCCAAGGAAAATACATCATACAGTCAGGCTTTGATGTGACTCCAGTCATTACCAGCTTGGTTTCAATGTTAACAATATTGTTCAGCAAAAATTCTCAATAAAAGCCCATGTGGAAAGGTGTATGTGATGACCCAAGCCTGTGATCCCAGTACTCCTGAGGAAAAAGCATGAGGATCACCAGTTCTAGACTAGCATGGGCTATATACTAAGACCTTGTCTTAGCAAACTAACAATAACAACAAAAACCCAAGAATAATAAAAGCCCTCAGATGAAAAATTACATTCTGCTCTTTCCAAAATCAAACTTGACATGTTACAGAAAATAGGGAAGGTAAGAATATTTTACAGCATTTCAATAAATGAATGAATGAATGGGAATCCCCAAATAGCGACTCTGGGAAACATCCAGAAGGAGGTAAGGAATATTTTCCAAAGGAGTCAAAAGCTCTGTTTAAAGTTTAGAACACTCATGCAGACAAGGAACACAGCAGGTTAGCTGAGTATTATCAAAATAAGATTCAATCTGGAAATGTCTGCAAGCCAATCTGGGGATTAAACATTAGAGGCATTGCAGACATTCCCTGAAGAACCCAGAGTTCCTCCAAAATAGGGATAGGAGTGTCTCTGAGAACCATGGGTCAGTTGCATCTAAATTCTTTTTTGTATGAAATACACAGGACAAATATACTAGAGCTGTCAGAAACCTGGGACAAAAATCAAGGGTTTTTCAATGGAGCCCAGGAGAGAAACAAGGCCTGAGAATACACGAGGAAATGCCAAAACCTTATCTTGCCTGGACACAAGGTAAGGAGGGAGGAAGCACTGATGACAGACACCTGAGTTAAAAAAGAAGGCTGCCTTTGGGGAATGAGAGGCTTATTTATCCTTTAAACAAAAAGATGTGCTTCCTCTAGATGGACCAGGTATTTGAGACATAATGAGAGTTTCCCATAAGCAGCCAGTGAAGGCGCCTGGCAGAGTGAGCACACAGAGGAGAGTGGGAAGGAGAAAGCTGCTTCCAGCAGGCAGGTAGGTGTGCCTCAAAGTAACTGGCAAACTGCACACGGTTATTCTTCCTCCCCTTCTGTCTCACCTGCTCTCTCTGTGGGAGCCTAGGTACCACTCCCTGAGCTCCCTCCCATCAGATCATCTGAGAGAGGCTGGCAGGTCACAGCCCTGCACATGCTGGAAATCCCTGAGAAGACTCATCAAGTTCTAGGCAGGCAGCTGCGCTGACCCGAGAAGTCAGGGAAGTTAACAGGCTGCCCTTTTCCAAAGCTTACAATGTTTCTCTAAAAGGATTAATGGCCAAGCAGTGCACTGGAAAGGAAAGTCAATGGAAGAGCACTGTGCCATTGCTGATACCACCAGCGATAGCCAGAGAAAAGCATGTAACCAAGGTCACAGGCAGGAAATCTGTTGGAATGGACACTCTTGTGGGAAGGACTAAGAGAAATGATGGCCTTGTCCCATCTAAAAGACTTTCAGAGTGAATGATGTATATGAATACAGCAGATGTTACTAATTTGGCCTTTGCCAAAGCATTAGATACAGTGGCACAAGAAATTTTACTTGGAAAATTAATTCAAATTGGCTTGGTTCAGTACACAATCACTGAAGATTAAAAAGTGGCTGAAGGATGATAAACAAAGACAGTTAAGTGACAGTCCAGGCAATGAGAGACTTGGGGTCAAGACCAAAGCCTTTCTTGTTGAGGGGTTCTATTCATGGCTCAGGAAAGAAGTAAACAACTCATTAATGAGATCTGCAGTGGACTCTAAGCTGGGAAGTAGAGAAACCTAATCAACAGGGCCATCAAATCACAAAGCAGAGTTCAACTGGAGAAAAATAAAGCTAATGTATCTTATCTGGGTGAAAACTGCCCTAAACTTGGATAATGTTCACTAGACAGGCAGGATGAGGGGCAGAGGCAGTATATACAAAGAGCTCTGACATGAACCAGTTAGTGATAGAGGCAATGAAGGGGATGGGGGAGGGGGAGGATGTCATAGGGGAAGGAGTAAAAGCAAATTAAAATAAAACAGTGTCAGGCTGGAAAGATGGCTCAGCAGTTAAGGTGCTTGCCTGCAAAGCCTAAGGACCTGGGTTTGATTTCCCAGTACCCATGTAAAGCCACATACAGAAAGTGGTGCATGAATCGAGTTTACAGTGTCAGGAGGCCCTGATGCACCCGTTTTCTCTCTCTCTCTCTCTCTCTCTCTCTCTCTCTCTCTCTCTCTCTCTCTCTCTGCTTGTAAATAAATATATTTTTTAAAACACAAAAATAAAACAGTGTCCCAGAAAGATGGTTCAAGAAAGAAATCAGCTTGATCACTTGCAAAAAGAAGGGTCCATTCTGCACTGAAAGTCTTTTCTAATGGCTACAAAAACACCATCTCTACCTAGCAGGTTTTCTAGTCTTACTCAAATCTCACTTCACCTGGCTGGGGGCAAGAATCTAGAAGATGGTCATGGGCCTTCATCCTAGGGACCTCAGATCACAATGCTCCAAACGTAAAGCCCACTCCAGCTCATGTTAGCCATTTCTCCTAATTCTTCATGAGGCCTGCATTGCCTTAGGGCAATGTCTTGGCCTTGGGGAAGTGGTTAATTTCTCTCCATTTACTCAACCTACTACAGTGCAATGACCCAGAAGCCAATTTTTCCACCATCAGTCTGAAAGCAATGGCTCAACACAATTATCTCTAGGTAGCTCAATGCTATAGCAAGCAAGCATCTTGTTACATTACTTCAGCACAAAACCAGCACTAAAGAAACTTATTTTCTTCTTAAAACCCAAATCTCCCCCAAATTTCCTTATATATGTGTACTCATTAAACAACACTCACAACGATCCTCACACCATGGCTATTTCTAACAGCATAATAAGAGAGCTGATTCTGGCTTCATTTTCCAGAGCAGCTTTGCAGATTATTTCCATGCTTACCTGCCTGTCAATTAAATATTCACCAGGGCTGGAAGCAGGACTACACATCCCCCTGCACTGCTCAGAGCCCTGTTACTGAAGAAAGGCCTCGCCTAGTCTTCAGATTGTTACTAGATCAAGCTGCCAAACCCCACCACAGCAGAGTGAAGGACCATTTCCTAGAGGGGCGAGATGACTATGCAACACCAAGAAAAGTATATGCACACTTTTAGATGCAGGTGTCATGGCTCCTTGAAGCCCACTAGGATTAGTAGTAACACAGAAAGGAAAGTGAGGAGACTATGAGAAACACTAATTATGAATCCACACCACAACCTATTATTACTGTTATTATTCTTATTATCATTTGAGATAGGAACTCACTATGTAGCCTAGGTTGGCCTGGAACTTACTGTGAAGCCACAAGCTGGAACTCAGGATCTCCTGTGCTAACCTTTCTTAAATTACAACCCTGTAATTGTAACCTTGCTTAAATTATAACCGTAGGGTACATGGTTTCTTTAGTGGCCACTAATCAAACAATCAAAGATATGGGCATTTTTATTGACCTCTCTATATGTATGAATCAGTTCCTAGACAGGGTCTATTGGGAAAAGCCCTCAAGAAAGAATCTGAAAAGCCACAATGGACTGTCAGACTATTTTGCAGATGACATTTGGTGTGACAGTCTATAGATGCCCTACCCATCAAGATGTGACATGGTGTTAGAGGTAAATGTCACATATCAGGGCAATGATCTGGGTCTACCAGCAAGAAAAGTGACCTCAATGACAAAGTCACAAGCTGAAATTAGACATGTGCCCAAACTCATGCCTTCTCTAACTTTGTGGCATAATCTGGCAATGACCAAATTTCTAGAACTAAACAGGTCCTAAACCCATGGAAAACTGGCCACACTGGAGCCAGTTTGTTGAATTCAAGAAGTCTGCTGCAAAAATAGCTTGATTCTTGCTATTTCCCATGAAGCTTGGGAATCATGCACCACCCAGCATCACCAGCGACAGTCTCCCTTTAGCAAAAGCCTTGACAAATGTCCTTGGGGCAACCAGCCACAGGGATGAAGGACAAAAGTAAAATGTCGCAGGGCTTCTTAAATGCTCTCCTGCCAGCTGTCAGATGTATTTGAAACAAAAACTCATTTCCTAATAAATGTTTTCATTTCCTTTGTACACGGCAAAAGGTCTGGAGGTGATAAATGGGAGGAACTGGAAGGAGAGGTCCCTGAAACAGAAGCAAATGTACTGCACACATAAGCAAGGCTTCCTTGATTCCTAACAGCACCAAGAATGGTGATAAAAAGGCCTGATATAGTGCTCTCATCCATGGCTTCTTCTGCAATGTCAACACAAGAAGATCATATCTTGTTTACACTAGCAGTCTGAAAAAAATGGAGGCCAAGTGCATTTAATCAAGGTTAGACAGAAAGTTCAATGTGTGCCTTCTTATTTTCACTGGGACAAAACTAGAATATAAAAAGGATTCAAGCTCTATCTCCATATTGTTTTCCAACCTATTCTACTCAGGAACACCTACAATACTGAGTCAGACATAGAAGTGATGCTGTGGATCACAATGTGTTTTGAAACTTTTCATCTTACCTGGCCTCAGCAGCTAGCAGCTCATCATAGTGTGAGGATCTCTGGTCATCATCCTGCCGGTATCTGATCACTGTGGCTAGACCTTTGCTGACAAGGGCCTCAGCGATGTTTCTGCAACAGAAAAGATAGGACAGTGAACACTAGGTGCATATGGGGCTCAGTCAACAGACACAATAACAGTTAGCACCTGGAGGTCTCAATGCATTCTGGCACAGAGAGGGAGAAGCCAAGGATTTCAAGACCAGTGGGCTGCTAAGCTGGAAATCAAAATAAAAGGTTGAGTAACAAACGTTCCCTAGCTCAGCATATTTCTGGCTAGTCCAGTCAGAAGCTATATCAATACATAAAAACCAGCAGAAAATATCTGTAAAAAGCCCACATCAGACAGAACTATTTACAGAATGTATAAACAAGCCACTACCCTCAAGAAAAGTCTGGTCTAAAACATTAGGTACACAGATTTAAAAAAAAAAATAAAAGCATGACCTAAATTTCTCAAAAATCTCCTTGCTGGCTATACTATATAAAAATACCCTGCTGTATTCTGGCAGTATTAGAAACACTGGGTTAACACAATAGTCAAAGTGGGTCTCTTTTCACAACTTAGTAGTCTATCTCCCCCTAAGTGGGCTTGGAGAAGAGCAGAGCCAGGGATGAATTGGGGAGGGGGACAGGTAGGAAGGAGGCCGACTGGTGGAAGGAAATCAGATGGTGAACTAAGGAAATGAAAAGAACAAAGCCCGTGTTGGAGCAGTATGTCAATGGGAAAACAGATCTCAGATTAGAATCCAACTTGAAGCAGTTCTTACACGTGATCAATGACTAATCAGAGAAAAGTGCATGAGAAACGACATTAAAACAACTAATGAAGCATTTTTGCACAGTTCCTCCCCAACCTGGAAAGGGAGCTTTGATATATGAACAGCCAACTGAAAAAAAAAAAAACAACAACACGTTGACTATAACAAATGTTGGAAAGCAAGAGATACGATATTATTGAGGGAGCATGGTGGCTATGTCTTTCTTTGTGACTGTCATAATTACACCAAGGGCCCCACTTGCACCATCTGGTTCGCTGGCCTTCAGGGAGAGGGTACAGTAAGCAATAGGCTACTGTGCCATATGCTATGATTTAGTATTGTTTGAAAATGTAGTTAACTCTTAACATACTAGTGATCCTCAGAAAGTGATGCCGTGGGCATGGTGGCAGCTGAACTAGGCAGTAACTGCATGTTTAAACCACTTAAGCTAAATCTAGAACAGACCTTTTTAAAAGAAGAGGGAAAATGTGGCACTAAAGAAAGAAGGAAAAGATGCTGTGGCTGATTCTCTCTCATTATAAACCCCTCTGCTGCCTGTTTATCTACTGCCAGCACGATATTAATATCTCCAAACCACCACGGAATTAGCACTTCTCAAAATCCACTCCCACAAAGAGGCTGCTTTGCTGGCCACCCTGTCTCCTGAGTCACCGCATAAGCGTGCTGGCAAATGCTGTCATTATCACAGACTTGTGTTTGGTAGCAAAGAAGGCTAGGGTCCCAGATCAGCAGATGTAGACAAGGTGATACAAGGTGAGGATTTAACTAAGGTTGTCACCAAGGAGCCCTACTAGGGCAGGAAAGAGGGTCCACATATAATGAGCTGGGGGCTAGGGAGTGGCTTGTGGGAGAGGCTCATTTTTCACAGGTTGAGGAGTCTTGGTGATTTTAAATGGCAAGAGAATAAAGAAATGTTTGTTAGTTAGTGCATTCTGAATTACTGAGCACTGACATTTTACAGTCAGTACGTGGGGTCTGCAGGAGAAAGCTGGAATGACAGACCAGGAAATCAACACAAATAAGCTTTTATTTGAGAAGCCAGAGAACACTAAGCAAGATAGCACCAGCAGGTAATGATCCATCCCACTATGTTCCTCACACCCAGGGTCAATCTTTGCCTACTCCTCACAGGCCTTGCCCTCCTCACCACATCAGCAAACACTCGCAAACCAATTTAGGACTGCCATATAGACTTCCTGAGGTCCTTGCTTCCCAATTCACTCCACACCCTGCCCACTACTTTCCTTTCCCTTCCCCCTAAAGCTTAACATCCTAGCTGTGTTCTCTTAGTTTCTTATCCTAATTACAGATTTTCCCCGGAGTAACAGTTATGGTGCCAGTGCTTAGCAATGAAGAAATAATAACAACCCCATTACTGAGTATTTACTACATTCCAGGCATGTGAGCATCACATCTCCACCCACCCCCCCATGAATAGAACACCAAGTATCATGCACTGACATTGCTTACCTCCCTGATGAAGTGGGTTCTGCTAGGGCCCAGCTCAGCTTCTCTTGCTCCATACCGGACTTCCTAGTGCAGTACTTAGCACAAGCTAGGCAGTAAATATCTTTTGAGTAGAATATCTAGCCTAAAAATATTTTCAGTGTGGCAAAATGACAGCAAGTTCACTTGCTTTAAAACATTTAAAATTTTTTTTGAAATAAGAAAAATACCTATTTGTTTTATAAACATACTTTTGAAATATTAAATTATTTCCCTAGCCAAGTTTGCCCAGCACATGGGGGGAGGACGAGGACAAGTTTGTTGCTTTTTTCCCCTGCCCTCTCCATTATCTGAGATTGCAATTTGAGAAGAGAATGAAAAGGAGAGAGTGCATAGATCTATGTACTTGACTGTGTAGTTCATTTCTTTTGGCTACTAATGAAAGGTCATAAGATTTTTCTCCTGGCTAAAAATGGCTCAAAACCCAATACTAGTGTATATTGATCAGTTGCCCAGTAAGAAAAGAGAACATCACACCATGTGCAACGACATTATGCTGCTTTCATGAATGTTATCAGTAATACACTCAATTACATATGTCTCCTGCAAACGGATAATTCCTAATCAGCACATGAAGAGACCACACAGCCTCAGAGTAAGCCATCTCTCTGTATCACCTGGAAACACAGAGACATAGTGCTGTGATGGAAATGCTTCTCCAAAGTAACTAAGAGGTCTACTAAAAGTGAACAGTTTCCATCAGGCTGTCAGGCATTGCTGACAGAATCGAAATGACATGGGTCTCACACGCAGACCTGCTTAAAGGATCTGCAGTGAGCTTCTTCCACACCCACTCCTTTCCACACAGCAATCAGGCTAATACATTTCCACTATAATACCATTTTCAAACCATCAGATTATATATTCTGCAAACATGGACAAAGGGTGTTTTAGGCCCATGTGACAGTAAGACTCAGTAAATTTTTAATACAGGACTTCTCATTTCATGTTTTTGCCTAATTTTTCCCTTCTCTGGATCTCAATATTGAAAGAAATAAACTATACATTGATAAATGAGGTAACTGTCTAAAACTGCTTGGGTTACTTCACAGTATATATAATTTCACAGATACCTGGAATTACAGAATAGTTTCACACACATTTCAAAGAACATATCCTTCCTTGAACCACTTGAAAGCAAGTAGCTGATCTATTTTACACCTCTTCCCATAAGCAAAATATTTCAGTGAGTGTTTCTTATGTTAACATAGACATACAACTCCCATCCATTTCACAAACCAATTGGAATACTTACAAAGAAAAGGATCTACAGTATTAGCCCATCTGCATCCATGGGAGATACATTCCAAGATGCCCAATGGAGGCCCTCAACCAAGGACAGTACTGAACACTACAGTTGGTCCTCTGTATTCATGGGTTCCACATTTCTAGATTCAACTAACCTCAATTATAAACATATTCACAGCCACAGACATTACTGGATTTGTGCTTAACATGTACTGATCTTTTCCTTGCCATTTTCCCTAAACAATATAGCACAACAACTAGTTAGTTACATTTACATTGCATTAGAAGTATAAATAACTTAGGGAAGTTTAAAGAATATGACAGGATATGCATAAGCTATATGCAAAAACCATGACATTTTATATATAGTATTTGACTTAGGCATCCACTGCTTTTGGTTCTGGTTTTGGTATCCTAAAACCAATCCCCCATTTTTAGTCCATGAGTTAGTGGGGGAGTTGCAGTGTGCATCAACTCCCTGTTTGTCCACGGAGCTGGAGAGCAGAGGCTTGGAATAGTTGTGAGCCGGCGAGAGATGGACACTCTCCAGAGAATGCGGCAGTGGGTAGTTCTTGTTTATTGTATAGATAACAGTTGTTTATATAGAGGAGGAGGCAGAGGTAGGGGCATAGGCAGCAAGGAGATTGGTAGGGGCAAGATCTGTGGGCATCTCATGAGTTTGATTGGTAGGGGCCAGTACCATTTGGATACCTATTTTGCATAGATAAATTGAGGGGCCTACGTGACTCTATACATGTACATAGACATGTATAGAATGGCGACGTCAGTA
Source organism: Zapus hudsonius (assembly GCA_004024765.1). Taxonomy (NCBI): domain Eukaryota; kingdom Metazoa; phylum Chordata; class Mammalia; order Rodentia; family Dipodidae; genus Zapus; species Zapus hudsonius. The sequence goes on along the minus strand of PVHP010000463.1, from coordinate 69,610 downwards.
GAGGAAATGTAACCTTATTGTTTAGGTTTGTTATTGCAGCTGGACTAAGTTTAGGCCTTGAATTGCCGGCTTATCTCAGGGCACAGCTGTGGTCTGCCTGGGGGCTGGAGTGTCCAGGATTCGCTGAGATTTATTGGGGTCCTCAGACTGACTCAACTTCCTTAACAGAAGGAGACAGTCCTGGAAGCCTACCAGACTCAGCAAAACCCTTTATCCTCCATGCCCCTTTAGCAGGATATCACATCCCATGGATATCAAGGACTATTGATACCTTTAGGGGATGCTGCCATTTTAGAATTTCTTTCTGGCATCATATGAATATATCATATGAATATTATAGGATTAAATTTGTAAATTAAGTATAGTAAGAAATTGATAACTAATAATAAAATAAGTTTAGAATATACTGTAATTAAAAACAGCCTGATGGCCTGGGTTGATTCCCCAGGAACCATGTAAAGCCACACAGTGGTGCATGCATCTGGAGTCCATTTGTAGTGGCAAGAGGCCCTGGTGTGCATGCTCTCTCTTTCTCATAAATAAACAAAAAATATATTTTGAGAAAGTTATGTGAGTCAGGTCTCTCAAAATATTGTCTTAAAAAAAGCACTTTAGCCAGGTGTGGTGGCGCATGCCTTTAATCCCAGCATTTGGGAGGCAGAGTAGGAGGATCACCATGAGTTCAAGGCCACCCTGAGACTACATAATGAATTCCAGGTCAGCCTGGACTAGAGTGAGACCCTACCTTGAAACCCCTCCCCCCCAAAAAAAAAAGAAGCACTTTATGTCAGGTGTGGTGGCTTGTGCCTATAATCTCAATCACTCTTAAATCCTTCAGAGGCTGAGGAAGGACTGCAGAGAGTATGGGATAGGCACTAAGTTCCAGGCCAGACCAGCCTACAGTATGAGATTCTGTCTGTTGAAAGTTGAAAGAGACAGAGAGACACACAGAGACTTAACAGTTTTTCTTCTGCATATTTGAAATGCTAGCATTATTACTTTTGCGATTTGGGGTTATTACTAAGGAAAAATAATGATTTACATTTAACTTCAAAATGAGGACACTCCTATGAAATGACTAATGACTAAAGCATGTACAGTGTAAATACACTGGCCAAAGGGATGCCTCATTCTGAGTAGCGAAGAGTGGGATGATGAGATCTCATCACACTATTTAGAATGGTGCATAACTGAACACTGTTGATACTTTTGGACTACAGTTGACCACGAGTACCTGATACTACAAGTAACGGGAGTCTGCTATAGTTCAGAACCTGGTGTTCCATTCATTCAGTTGCCATGTTCCTTTAAACTGGAAAAGTTCCTTCTTTCTTGGACAGATGTGGCTCTGACACTTTTGAAGAGGATAGGCTAGTTCTTTTAGTCTGTCTGTTTCATCCTAATCTGATTCAAGCTACCCAGTGATACTGTTATTATTTTATCAATTGATTAAAGTGGTGTCTACCAATTTTCGCCACTGTGCAGTTACTCTTTGTAATTAATGGGCATTTTGTTAGGAAACACTTTGAACTATATAATTTTGTTCCTTTACCAAACTCCAAAGTTATTCATTTATTTAGCTATATTACTATAAATTCACAGGATCTCTTTTTATTTACAGGGTTATAATCTGTTGCTATTGTTTTTTGTTTTGATGTTCAAACTGTTCCCAATGTGGAAATATGAAAAACTGGCTTCACTGTCTTTGGACAGCCCCCGACCATTCTTTGAGCCCTTCCTTTTTTTCCAGCATAACATGTTCCAGGCTTATCTTACATTTTCCTCCCTAGCTCTGCAATCAGGCATTTATCTACGGAGCCCACACTTGCAATCTGTATTATTTCTACACATTTATTTCCATGTTTATAATGACTGAAAACTGTGTGTGGCAGACATGAATACGTGCCTTTTGGATCTCTAACTACAGGAATCACAATTGACTGACAGCCCAGCTGCTGTGCCCTGAAATCCATCAGTATATCAGCCAAGGCTATGCTTCCCACCAACTGCTACTAGCCAATAACAATCAAGCAGAGATACCAAAGCTGGGGCTGGAGAGATTGCTCAGTGGTTAAGTCACTTGCCCGCAAAGCCTAACGACCCTGGTTCGACTCCCCAGCACCTACGTAAAGCCAGAAGCACAAAGTGGCCATGCATCTGGAGTTAGTTTGCAGCAGCAAAAGGTCCTAAACACACCCATGCTTGCTCTCTCTCTCCCCCCTGTGTCTCAAATAAATTAAATAAATAAATATATTAAAAAAGAAAATTGTTTCTTAAAAAAAGAGAGAGAGATACCAAGGCTTCCCTATTTCTGAGGCACAATTTGCTGGAATAGAATACCTGAGCCTGGACAATTAAAGAGATTTATTTGGCTCATGGTACTGGAGGTTAGGAAATCTAAGACCACGTACCTGTTCAGGTCCTACATGCTGAGCAGAAGATAGTGAAAAGGTGAGTGAGTACAGGCAAGGCTCATTTTGTAAGAACTCACTTGGTGATAACTAACCTATTCTAAGAAAACCACATCAATCTATTCACAAGGGCTCTACCCTTACAACTCAATTGCCTCCAACTGGATCCTACTTCCCAAAACTGTTGCACTGAACTAAACTCTCACTAAGTAAATTAGGAAGGATATATTCAAACCATAGCAAAGATTCATGATCAGATTTAAGAAAAATTTCCTCACAGCTAGCTGCCCAATAGTTTAGATTTTCCTATTCAACCTTCACCCAGCCCTCCCTTCTCCAAAGGAGGATTTGATCACATTGCAATCTGATGACTCTCCCAGCTCACTTCCCATTCTCCTTCAGAAGAGTCTCCTCCCCCAATTAGTTTCTCCCATGACTAGTCATTCTGGAGAACCCAAACCAACACACCATGACTTAAAACAAATACTGATACAGGTCTTTCTCCTTCCCATGCCTGTACCTCCCTTCTCTGAGAGTGCTGGAGCTGATCTCTAGTGCTTTTATTTACAGAACCCACAACCCTGAATATGGCCGTCCCTGCCTGGGCTGCTGGGGTCCAAGGTCTCAACTCTGAGCTCGTTCCCATATGACTGCTCTAAGCATAGTCTAGGCCCTGGTGAAGATACTTTACCTTTCTATTGGGCTTGGATCTCTCTTAGTAGATATGCCTCCTCTGATCTGCACTAAGTGATTGCACATAGACTTGTTCCACTTGTCTACAAACACCAACCACCAAGACCTTTTCCACAAAGTCAAACTCTGAAGAAGGAGGGAGGGGGGAAGGAGAGAAGGAGGGAGACTCTCAAGAATGATTTTTTCTTCAGGATAATTGGTTCAATGTTATACATTTGCTTGTCTAGTTGCTTGCTAGTCAGTCAAAGGTAATGCACATTACCATAATGAGAATAAAGGTAAGTCCTTCCCTATATACACACATATACTTCTATTATTCACACAATGTTTGACTTCTATGATTTGGTGTCCAAAAGTGGAGCTAATTCAAAGGGAATACTCAATGTGATAAAAACAGAAATGGATACAGATATCAAGAGCAGACACAGAGAATAATATCTTAACACACCCCTGCATACCCACCCCTTCATTTTCCATCTGAAAAGAATAACAGATAACTCAGTGCTCTGGCTTATAGATTCTTTATCTATGTTTTTGGAGCTTAACATTTTCCACTTAAAACGATCTATATTTTATCAGTCACTGAGGTGTCCATGGAGATTAGAAAAGCATAATATTTTCCTTAAGGCAAACACATGTGAGTGCACATTCAGAATAAAGCAAACCAGCAAAAAATGCACTATTTTTAGACAAAACTTAAAGGAAAAGATTGAACAATAATTAATAGCTCAACATATCCATAATAATCACCTCATTTGTAGAAAGATTGCATATCTCAGGTATAAGTGTGAATTTATACACACATATACACCTTTTTCGCCATACAACTTCTTTACAATAATATCAAGGCCCTGTGGTCAAGTTTCATAAACTCAGCCCAAAATCTTATGCCTGTTTACTGTGCAACCCGAGACAAATACCTTGTCACCTATGGTCCTTAAAGTCTCCAACATCTTAATGATGGAAAACCGCCTCTACTTCCTTTACATACTGGCTATATTTTTTGCCATGAATATAGGCATTCTCACAATGGAGATCTCCAAAATTCCAATACTGCTTTCTGACATATATGATGGCAAGTCTCACAAGTGCTAATACAGGGCTACAAGGAAAGCTACAGAGTGGCTGTGTCTGTCTTTGTAACTAGGTTTGAGACAAGTAGGAAGCAAAGGTCACCACAGGATTCCCTGAAGAGACGTAAAGTTCAGAATATTAGAAAACAGTTTTCAGCTGGGCGTGGTGGCGCACACATTTAATCCCAGCACTTGGGAGGCAGAGGTAGGAGGATTGCTGTGAGTTCAAAGCCACCCTGAGACTACATAGTGAATTCCAGGTCAGCCTGAGCTAGAGCGAGACCCTACCTCAAAAAAAGAAAAAGAAAAAAAAAAAGAAAACAGTTTTCTTTAGAATATTAGTTCCACTTTTGCTTACGTATGACTCTTACTGTTGCTCTGTCAAAAATACCTGACTAAAGCTACTTGAAGAAGGGTTTCTTTGGGCTCAGAGTTTGAGAGTACAGGCCATCACAAGGAAAGGCATCGCAGTGGGAGGAAGAGGCAGCTATGACACTGCATCCATAGCCAGGTGCTCAGTTCTCTATCTCCCCTGTACACAGTCCAGGACCTCAGCCCATGGGATAGTGACACCCACATTCAGGGTGGGTCTTCCTTGTTCAGTTAAACCTTTTAGAAACATCCTCAGATGTGAATCTAAATCCCATCAAGTAGATGATGACAATTAAACATTATACTATCCCAAAAGACATTGTATGAGTAGAGAAAAAGTTTAGTGGCTCACAGTTTCCAAAACTAGATCCTTCAGATCTTCTCTAGCAGTTTACATTAAGACCTCTAAGATTTGTATTCTTAGAGGCAGTAACCTGGCACTTTCAGGCTTGTGATAGACTTGGCTTTTATAAATTGAAAACAAATTTTAAAAGGTAAGAGCAAAATTCTACATGACAGACTGAGAGACAATGGGCCATAAACAAAAATTCTTCATGGATGTTCTCCATCACAACCTCAAACAAATAACATCTCTTTATAGTGGACCTCTCCCCATCAATGTTTTTGGTGCCCCAGTAACTGATGGGTGAATAAAATATTTTTGTCCTTTCTTCTCTCACCCCCGTACATAGTCAAGAAACACTTAACATAACCAAGCAGAATGTATAGACAGGATATTTTGTTTTGGAAGCATCAATAATTAGAAACATTTGGGGTGGCACATATCCTTTACAGATTTTTAAAAATTTCTCTCCCTCGGGCTGGAGAGATGGCTCAGCGGTTAAGGCACTTGCCTCCAGTGCCAAAGGACCCCGGTTCAATTCTCCAGTACCCACATAAGCCAGACCCATAAGGCGGTGGCCCTAGTGTGCTCTCTCTCTCTCTCTCTCTCTCTCTCTCTCTCTCTCTCTCTCTCTCTCTCTCTGCTTGAAAATGAATAAATAAAAAAAAAGTTCTCTTCCTCTATCTTCCCTATTTTTTCCACTTCCTCCTTAAACTTGTATAGCTCTAAAATTAATTTAAACTTTTTATACAGAATGGCTCCCCTTTTCTTTTAGGAAGTGCTATCACCAGGATAGACAGTGAGGATAAGAACATCAGCTAAAGACTTATAATTCACAAAGGGGATGACTCAAACGCTTCTATGTCCCTAACTCAGTTTTAGCAACTAGGATGAGGTGAAGGGTAAACAGAAGATCATTAAGGGCTGAATTAAGGCACAGGGAGACTTGGGTAAAAGTATCCTTACACAAGGGTCTCAAAGCCTACTGTCTGCCCAGTTGTAGTTATGCATGTGTGACATAGTATGGGAAAAAAAAAAACCCAACACCCATGCATATCAATGTGTCAAAATTACTCTTTGTTATGGGTAAAGGAGAAACCACTGCACTTCCAAGTTAGCCTCATGTATAAGGAGCACAATAAGTACAACTGACAATAAAATAATATTCATCTTCAAAAACTGAATGCTTCCTCTGATGCCCTATCACCACAATGAAGAAAGGAAATCATGCGAAGGGAGTGGGTGCTGTGCAGTTGGTAGAGTGCTTGCGTGCCCAGCATGCATGGAGCCCTGCGACTAATCCCCAACACCACATAAAACTGGATATGGAATCCTAGTATTCATAAGGAGAAGGCAGAAAAATCAGAAATTCGAGGTTACCCTCAGTGACAGCCTGAGCTACATGAGACCCAATTTTAAAAAAATCATGAAAAGGGAAAATTAAAATAATGAAGAATAAGCCGGGCGTGGTGGCACACGCCTTTAATCCCAGCACCCGGGAGGCAGAGGTAGGAGGATTGCTGTGAGTTCAAAGCTACCCTGAGACTACATAGTGAATTCCAGGTCATCCTGGACTAGAGCAAGACGCTACCTCGAAAAACAAAACAAAACAAAAATTCTAAAATAATGAAGAATGATATGAACTGAAGCCCTCCTTTCAGAACTCAAAAGGACGCAGGGTTGAAAGCCAGGAGAGATCCATAAACATGAAAGAAAAGAGTAGTGGGAGGGGGTGGGGGAGGGGGAAGAGAGTCATTTCATACAAATAGTGCTACTTCATAGATAAATGCTTCACACATAAATCTGTGGACAGGCAGAGTTCAGACCCACTCTAATGTCATTATCAAAAATAGGTTTACACTTCAGCACTGACAAAAGCCCCTCTAGCTTGAGAAGCCATATCCCACTGAGCTCCAATAGCACCCACTGGACAAGGAATAAAAGAACACCAAAGATACTCAGTCTTGGCAAATTCTCTACTCTAATGTGCCTATGAGCTCTGCTGACTAACTTATTTCCATTCCTGTCCTACTTACCCAGGTGAGTAGAGAGCTACCTTGAACAAGTGACAAGAAAATAAGATAAAAATATGGTTGGAAGCAGTAGAATTAAACATCTAAACCACACTTCATCAGTCTGGCTAGTGGAGGGTATGGTTCTGAAGATACAGGTCAAAGTGATTTAGAGAAAGAGTGGGAAGAAGCATAACATCACATAGTTATGCTTAGTAAATAGACAATTTTATTCTGCCCCCAGGATTTTTGCAGTGCTGTAATCTTATTGCCACCTCTTATTTCATAGTTTCATTTACTCAGCAATATCATGGTTATGGCTTTATGAGACAAGGAAAACTAGTATTATACTAGCTCCTCTCCACACACTAGTGCACTTCCATGTCATTGAGACACCTGAGGAAGTTAGGAAAATGATGACTGTTGGCTCAGGGATGAGGGGCATATTAAATATAAGTGGCAATAATACACAATCCATCTTCAAATATCTAGCATTTTTCCTAATCCCCAACCATAACAGTAAAAAATAAAGAAAGAAAAATAGTGAAGGAAATAAATAACATGTTTCAAAAAAGGAAACAGCATGGGCTTATCTGAATCTTCTATGACAGAACATGGAATGTAACAACCCCCCCCCACTCCCTCTATAGTAGAAATGTGCTTCTTTTACCAAAGACAAGGGGATTCTTCATAAACAGTAAAATAGCCAATTAAATACTAGCTCTAGCTTCCAAAAGTAAATAGTCTAACAAACGTGCTTCGAACCCAGACAAATGGGTCCACTCACTGCTAAAGAGGCCATGTGTTCATACTTCTACAATCTGCAGGACATGTGAATTTGTATGATTCATCAGCACATAAAACTCAGCATTTCAAATAAATCTCACTTTCCTAGATGAAAAACTTTACTGAATTCTACTAAATCACTTCTTCTTCTGTTTTTTAAACTTTTCATTGATAGCTTCCATAATTATAGACCATAAACCAATATGATCTCTCCCCTCCCCTATATCTCTTCCCCCTCTCACTTAGTCTCTGCTTTGTTTCGGTGCCACCATCTTTTCCTCCCATTGTGTGTAGTATGATCAGGCACTGGGAGGTCATGAACATCAAGGCTGTTTTGCATTCCCCTTCTTGTTGCAGGACAGACACACTGGCACTCTCTGAGGCTTGACACCGCCCTGATTTCAGAATAAAACTGCTGGATTCATTTTTTTTCTCATAACTCTTACTACTTCAGTTGGAGTTCCCACAATCTCATCCTTGGTCTACACAGCCTCCCCAATCTCTTTTCCTTACACTGCTGACCAATCCCAAACAATGCCAATTTAATTCACATAAAGCACTGGGGTGACAAGTAATCCACCACTACCAGAGAACACTTCCCTTGGAAGTTTTACAGTGGAAGACAAACATGAACTTACCATGATAAAGGGAAGAGAGGACAGAAAAGGAGGGGGAGAAGAAGGAAAAGAGGAGAAGACAGGAAGACTAATATTTATTGACAGGGAATTTCACTATCTCTCTTTCCCAGTGAAAAACTAATGGTACCTCTTTTAAGAGATACAGTTATAGTCAAATAGACTATCTGAGCTGGGACTAGAAAGGTTGCATTTTAGTGTGAAAAGGACATTCCCAATCATGTTGTTCAACTCCTAACCTATGAATGTCATTTTTACCAAAAGCTCATTTCAGATGTAGTGAACATCTATTGTAGCCTACTATAGTACTGACATTTGAACATACAATATCTTAGCTAATCTTTCCCGCAATACAGAGGCAGGTAATGCCTTTTGCTTCCCCAAGAGTGAATCCTTTCAAACCTGCCACATGTAATCCTACTGAGAGTGGTAAAGCCACAATCAAGCCAGTTTCTCTGATTCTAAATCCAGTTTTCTTTTTTTTTTTCTTTTTTTTGGGGGGGGCCTCGATCAGAAGGACTTGGGCCCCCCACGAGCGGCGCCGGGGAGTGGGTCTTCCGTACGCCTAAATCCAGTTTTCTAACTAAACAATATGACATATGATAGGTAGTAGCTGTTAAAGACAGTCCGCCAACTACTCCAGGAAGCCTTTTAAGCTTTCTGTTAGCCCGTGCCATACACTTCTGAGCTTCCCACCCCAGCACCTGGCACTCGCTCCACAGCCATGATTTTAGTTCCACACTCACTTGGCACTTATCTGAGACTGCAGTGAATTGTTACCTTCCTTTCTGCACATGTCTTGTTACACCACCTAGATCTCATTCCCTATGCTCCAAGAAGAGCCGCACACTTAGTAGGTACTCAATAAATATTTATCAGCTACTAGATTGATTTCACTCACTGAGTTCCCAGGGGGTTCTGTGGGCTGTTGGATGAAAACAAAGTAATATCTGACTGAGTCATAAGAATTTTTAAGTGAAAGGAATCCACAGAGATAAACTAATCCAAATGCTTTCACTAGAGATGAAGACAGATCCAGAGAGAAATTCAGAAAAATTGTAAATGAGCTGTCTAAAGAAAAAACAGAGAATGGCACCACCACAATGGGCATCTAAGAGCCTTCTGAGTCTCAGCCCATTTCCCTTTATTATTCTGCTATCCTTATAAAATTTCTATAAAACAGGAATAAATATAATGTGCACATGAATTATCCACGATGCCATTAATGCATTAAAAATGTATCAGCACATTAAAAATAATCTATTGACATCATATTATAAATTTGACCACTCTAATACTAATATGATGGCTAAAATATATATTAGACATTTAATTATAATAATTTGCCTGCCAACTGGGAAATCAGAGGGCCTATTTTCAGGAATAATGATTTGAAATGCTTGATGACTTTTCTTTTCCTCTCAGTACATATTACAACACAAGGTATAAATGTTCATTGGAAACACAAGAATGTTTCCTTCATCTCTTATTTTCTCTGCTCTATCCTTTGAGGAATGAAATTTCACAGTACAACAGTGTGTTGAGCCTGGAAGTGCACTTTAGTGGCAGGACACGTGCTCAGCATGCGTGAGACAGTGGTTGGGAAAAACCCGAAGCAGCGCCAGCAGCCAGCAGTGTGATGAGTGTGCCCAAGGACAAGGAGAGAGCCTGCTCACCTCTCACTCATCGAGGGAGGGTCTGAACTTAATCTGCAGTCTCCCAGTGGGCTTTTTCTTTCCTCACTCCCACCCCAGACTCTTCATTCAAGCCACTGAACTAAGGTGTCCTGATGTATCTGAAAGGTAAACAATTGTCATCTTCCTTAGACACAGTTCACTGCTGTGCTCTCGCTGGGATGCAATAGTAACCCCTATTCCGTGGAGGATGATCATTCAATGCCACCCTTGCTCCTGACTGTGAAGTAACAGAAAGGGGAGATGGTGTCTTGCTTGAGCAGCAGCACTCAGTGGAGCTGGTGAGAGGATCCTGGCCAGGCTGTTTATAATTATAAAGACCTTCTGAGCTCTTGCTTCCTGGGCCTTGTGGCTGCTCTGGCCCCTGTTTCCCAAGCCTGGTACTCTAATTTGAGATAGTCCTGTTCCCACTTCCTAACGCCCCCAACACACCTGCCTTCTTCAGGGCAGTCACGGAGACTCCTGCTCCTTACAACCAAGGGATGCGAAGAGAGTTAACAGTCTTCAATTGTGAGGATTCATTCTTATGAATTGCAACATGAAAGGTTGGCCTAGTGGTGCAGGTATGTATGTAGCCTCAGCTATTTGTAACTTGGGAGGATGAGACAGAAAAACTCTAAGTTCAATGCCAGCATAGGAACTCAGTGAGACCTTGCCTCAAAATCAAAAGTAAAAAGATGGCTAGAGAGATGGCTTTGCAGTTAAGTCACTTGCCTGCAAAGGGTAATGACCCAGGTTTGATTTTCCAGTACCCAAAGAAAGCCAGATGTGCAAAATGGAACATGCATCTGGAGTTTGTTTGCAGTGCCCTGGAGTGCTCATTCTTTCTCTCTCCTTGCAAATAAATTTATTTTTTATGTTTGTTTTTTTTTTTTTTTTTTGGTTTTTCTAGGGTCTCGCTCTAGTCCAGGCTGACCTGGAATTCACTATGTAGTCTCAGGGTGGCCTTGAACTCATGGCAATCCTACTACCTCTGCCTCCCAAGTGCTGGGATTAAAGGCGTGCGCCACCACGCCCGGCTTTAAATTTATTTTTTAGAAAAGTGAAAAGAGGGTTGGGAATATGGGTTAGTGGAAGAGTGCTGACTTACTTGGTGCAAGACCTTGAGTTCAATCCTCAGCATGACTAAGCAAGGGTTACAAAGGCTACACTACTTCTAACCCGAGAAACAAGAGAGGCAGGGGAACACAGTAAGGCTTCCAGAAGTCTGCAAGGCCCAGCAAAGGACGTACAGAGCTCTCTGTGCCACTTGTATCACCCAATTCCCACTGCTACGGCTGACCCAGGGCAGGTAGTTGGGCAGCATTTAAGCATCATCCTCTGCATATTACATCAAGTAGAGGAAGAGCCTGTGTTCTCTTCTATCACCTCACTACTATCTGAGCAGAGTTCATGGTGTGCTATCTACTTGAACACGTGAATCTCCTTGAGAGGCCCCAACCACCCAAAAGTTTCAGCCACTGGCAGAAGATCAGTGATGAAGGAAGGTTGGTGTTGGGGCTGTTGCTCCAGGTAAAGAGTGAAAGCCAATGTAGGAACATTCCACGAATATATTGAAATATGGAATATATTGGGAAAGGAATTGTTTTAAACTAAAGAGAACCCTAGTACATTCAGGCAAAAGGATCAATTATAGGTGCTTATAAGAATGAACATATAGGGCAAATGTGAAGGTCTATTGTTGGTAAGTTTATAAACAAAAATGATGCCCCGGCTACAGTCGTGTCCTTAATGGCTGAAACAAATCACAGGCGGTAAACTGCTTACCAGTTAAAACAATTTCATAGCTGTAGGCACCAAAATAATATTAGATTTTAGCTTAGGTTATTTCATTTGTTTTCTAAAACTCACACAAAAGGGAACCAACTTTCTCAAAATGACATTTAAGAGTAGTGGAATGGTTTTGCTTTTAAACAATAGCTTAATGCAAGGCATTAACTTTTGGTATGAAACAATGATAGGGGAAAAGGTCTTATCTATTATTAAAAAATAGGGGCTGGAAAGAAGGCTCAGTGAAGTGCTTGCCACATAAGCACAGGGATGTAAAAACAGATCCCAGCACCCACAAATAATGTAAGTACAGCAGTGTGTGCCTATAATCCCAGCACTTGGGAGGCAGAGACAGGAGGATCCTTGGGGCTTGCTGGCTAGTGAATCTAAGCAAATTAGTGAGCTCCAGGTTCATTGTGAGATCCTGTCTCAAAAACTAAGGTGAAGAATAACTGAGGAAAACACTTGAAACAGATCTCAGGCCTCTATATGTACACATACATATGAATATGCATAAATATGACATGTAAAGAGAAAATACAGCAAAACAAATGTATCTGGTAAAATAGCAATGTCAGGACTAAATGTGGCCCATCATCCATACCAACAAGAGAAGTCACAACAATGGTGATATTTGTGCTCCCCGCTTCCTCAAGCCCTCTGTGGGCAAAGAGCCATTGTGAACTCATCTCCTGAAGCCAGTGAAGCACAGAACAGCAATGCAGAGCAGAGAAGCTGGCCTCTCATACACCAGCTTTGCCTGGCTATTTCAGCTTCTGCCCCTTTGATGAGAGAGTATAAATGTTCTACCAAACACCTTCCAGCTCAGACACTATAAATCATCTTTTCTAAATGCTATGGCAGCATGGGGAATTTCTCTTAAACTGTCTACTCCAAGGTCCTAGCTGCTGTGTACAAAGTGATGGGGAAGGGTGGGAGGCCATGCTTGGCAACATTAGGAGAAATTATTTTTCTCCAACTTTTTCATATCCAGTACTTGCTTAAGATTTATTACTCAAATGATCTGTAGTACAATAAAAAGGAGCAAGAACCAAGTAGGACTCTCACTGGCTAGCTCCTTTTACTTTGGCTAAGTGCCTTTTTAATCAGTAACAAGTGACTTAGCTCTTTAGCAGGAATGTGTTCAAAGAACTGATTCAAGAATGAAGAACTCAAGAGTAGAACTGACATTGAACAACAATTCCACATTTCTTATACAACTATAGATCATGGTACTATGTCAACTACTTTTATATCTTAGCATTAAGAATATTGGCAATTCAAACTCATCTTCATATTTACATAGTTCATCAAGTACTGTTTTGGCCTATCAAGCATATATACTTGAAAAATGTAAGTTGAAGCAATGTGTCAATAAAACCATCATGTGATGCTTCTTGAGAGATGACTGCAGCCTGATAATATGGTAAGGATCATAGAGAATGTGCACAGAACACACTAGAAACCAAGTGGACTTCATTACCACAGTCAGGGCAAGTCATTTGACTGGTGAAAATATCTGAGTGGTCTACTCCAACTCCTAACAAAGGGCTATACTGAGGTACACAGACATAAAAAGATATTTACTGACAAATCTGGACTAGAATTAAGGTCTCAAAATCTTAACAGGTATCCTTCAAACACAGTAGCTTACCTATTTCATATTCAGATTAGGAAAGGACAGGAGAAATAACCACTGCTACAAGCAATAACTTAGATGGATTTTAAGAGCATTTTGCTAAATGAAAAAAAACCTATCTTGGAGGGTCACATACTATATATTCATTATGAATACTAAGTATTCATTATGGATTTATTTCACTTATATACGCCTTTTGAAGTGACAAAGTTATAGAGATGGAAAACAGAACAATATCAGAGATCATGGGAGGGGAAAAGAGGAGAAGTATGAGCGAGATTTGGAAATGACTGAATTATTTTCTATCTTAATTACAGGATAAGATGGTATAGAAATGTCAATGCATGTTATAGCAGTGTCCGGTCCTGGTTTTTATAATGTACTGTATTCAGTAAGGCAGGTGGAAACTGAGTGAATAGGACATGTGGGTCAATTCTACTTGTACAACTTTTGTCCATCTTTTGTCACTCCAAAATATAGTTTTAAAAAGTCAACAGGATTTAGAAAGAAGAAATGCACTGAGAAGGCTCAGACTCCATTCTCCACCTAAAGAGCCACAGGAATTCTGGGTCAGAATACATCTTTGAAGATGGAAGTCAATTGAACCTGTCAGCATTCTTCTATTCAAAACTGTTAATAGAGGGCTGCAGAGCTGACTTAGTAGTTAAAGGTATTTGCTTGCAAAGCCCAATAGCCCAGGTTCAATTCCCCAATTCTCAAGTAACGCCAGAGGCACAAAGTGGTGCATATGTTTGGAGTTCATTTGTAGTGGTAAGAGGCCCTAGCATACCCATCCATTCATATATTCTCTCTCTCTAATACATTGCCACTAGTGTCCCCTTTGCCTTCTTGCATTTGCTCCTTCACCCTCTATGCTCAAACCACCTTATCTCTGAGGCCTCCTGATGACCCTATTTCAAAAGTTTCTTTTCCAGCCAGAAATAATACATTTATCCTTTCTTAGCTTTATTTTTCTCTATAGTACCTTTTATCATCTATACATTTGAAGGTTCTTTATTCACTTATTCCCATTGGAAATATTGTAAGCTTAAAAAATAAAGATTTCTCTCAACTATATGCACTGCTTTATTTCTAGTGCCAAGAACAGCACCTTACAAACCATGTACTCATTCAAAAAATAAGCTATTGTACAGAAAAAGGAAAAAAAAAACTAAAGTACACAACTGAAATGATGATGTCATGTGTCTGTGGCCAAAGCAAGTGGTGAAATTTGGGGATGGCATGTAAATGAGACAGAATTTCACTTACATTAGGAATCATGAAATTTCGAATTTCAATTCTGGCTGTAATTAGATAAAGCCCAAGAAAAAGTGCTTACTATTAAAGTCATACTTTTCTATCTCATCATGCTGAGAGAACGAACCTAAAGGACCTCTAGTGTCCCAAGCAAAGCTGAAGTTCTAAATGATACCACCAAAGGCAGAGTCCATCCTCATTCTAGTCGAGCCTAGGAATAATGAGATAGCCCACAGGGAACCATGGAAAGTATTTGAGTATGTGTTAACTCAAAAGACTCTCTACAGGAAAAAATATGCATTATATAATCAGAAAAAAAAAAGATCTACAACCTTGTATTATAGAGGCTATGAGTCTTATAAGCAAGCATAAGATATGAGGGAAGGATATACAGAAAAATACCTCATTCTTGTTTAACATGGCATGCTACCGAGGGTAAAGCCTTCTCAAGGAGGAATGTGCTGAAAGATGGGCAGGTGCCAACTAAGTAAGATATACATTTAAGGCCTAAAGGGCATATCCCCCAAAAGAACAGCCAGCATTGAGCTCAGGGAGATGACTCAAAGGTTAAAGGTGGTTTCTTGCAAAACCTGATGGCCTGGATTTGATTTCCCAGTACCCACATAATAAACAGATGCACAAAGTGGCCCTGGTATGCTCGTTCTCATATTCTCTCTCTCTTCAAATAATCAATAAAAACATTAAAAAAAAAAGAATAGTGAGTTTTAAGGTACGCCCTCAAAATGATGGATGAGAACAAGGAAGTGATAAACACAAACATGAGATGGTAGGCACAGGCCAGATCACAGTCTATATCCTCTTAAAGGCTGAATGATGAATGAAAACTTTTAAGCAGGAAGATAACAATCAGATTTATTTCCAAAAGAAAATTACAGCAGTTGTATAGGAAATGGCAGAGGACAATAAACCAGAAATCAAAAAGCTAGTAGATGCTATAGTATTATGCCATTCTGACACATTAAACCACAGAGAGGAGGAAATATTTTCCCTCTACGACTCCAAGGGTTAAAAATGTCCGATGAAATGGTCCTTGAAGAGAACCAAAGCTATAGATGAATAATACCCCATTCCTCCTAGCTTTCCCAACCTATAATGCTTTTAGGCTTCTTGAATCATAGTTCATGTAACTCAGTTTACCAATCCATGAAACCTGACTGACCATGTCTATTTGAAGCATACCCAGAACTATTATTTCCTATGCAAGCAAGCATTGATCAGTTTTGACAGCTGTCCAATCAAAGACAACTCTTCAAAATGATCCTGATCTAGATATTTGGCTTCTCACCAAGCTCACAAAATTGCTGAATGATATGAAGAGGGAAAGAATCATTGGGGAGGAGAAGATGATAACTAATGCACAGGGTGGGCTTTAAAAGCTGCACAGCTGATTCTGGGTCACAATGGAGGTTGAAGCCACTTTACTCAGTAGCTCTGGGATGAGAGTAGGACATAGACATAGAAATGAAAAGCAGGTATGTGGTCAGTTGAGCAAAGAGAAGAGTTGACAATCACCAGCACACAGAGGCGGGAGCTAGGATTTAACAAGACAGTGAAGGGAAATCATTTGGGGGGTGGACTACAAAATCAGGAATGACCCTTAGAGAATGTGAAGCCAGAGACTTAAGCTTTTGGTGTTTTTGTTTGTCTATTTGCTTGTTTGTTTTGATTTTTCTAAATCTTGTATCAAAATCAAAAGAAGCATAACTCTCCCCATATGTCTCCCAGCAGTATCGCGGTGGCAGACTCCTCTCCCCAAGGGCACTTCTAACACCAGCGACTTGCCATTGACATGCCTGCGATCTAGCCATATCCCTCAAAATTGGTGATGGATTTGGTCTGGAATTTACCCTCATCTTGCCAGGGTCAGATGCTTTCCAATGAACTGTTTCCCTAACCCATTTGACCCAGGAGTGGGGATGCAGCTGTTATCCCATATGCATCTGAAAAGGAACATGCTGATAATAAAGAAAAAACTCTTCCAGTAACCTGACTAGATAGAAAATCTCACTCTGTAGGGTAATACAAGAACATATTGAAAATTTCAACAGAGAAGGGTTAAAAGGCAAGCCACTACTGAAGTGTTGAGTGACAAAAAGGAGAAAGACACCGCATAACAAAATCCAAAGGGCAGCAAAGTGACAAAAGTTCCAAAAGGGAAAATGCAGCTGTCTCACAGATTCTGAAGTGGGCTGGATGGCTAGATATGGGAGACAGTGCCGAAAAATGAGAAAGAGACACAAGGAGCACAATCAACAGGAGGTGGATGGATGGGGGCAGCACCACCAACACAGAAGCTGTTCTGTCCTCAGGGGCCAGGGTAGCTATCACCTTAAACAATTTCCAAAATCAGCACTTTGTTTATAATGACAGAAGAAATTATATAAAAATTTTCTGGGCATGAACATAAAGCAATACCAGATGTCTTGAAAAAAATATTCTGAGTAAAGTTTTGTTTCTATCCTGATTATACAACTTCGGTAGAAGTGAAATCATCAAGTACTTATTTATGAATATACAAGTATGTCTTTTAAGACCATTAAATATCAAGAAACTTTTATTCATTAATCTCTGTATTTGTAATATAAGAGAACACTTCATCATTACAGACACTTTTGGAGATAGTTTTCTCTCTTCTTCTCCACCTAAAATGTGTCATTTGTTCTACAGGCATCTATATTCACATCTCTACAACCTAAGTCCCTAGATCAGGGGCTGGCACACTCACTGCCTGATTTTGTCATCCAAGTTATTCTGGAACACAGCCATACCCATTTGTTTGCATTCTATCTGCAGCAGAGTTGAATAGGTGCACTGGAGCCCATATGCTCTCAAAGCTGAAAATATTTACTATCTGGTCCTTTATGGAGAAAGTGTGTCAACACCTACCTTACCTTTGAGCACTGCTCTTTAAGGTGACCTTTAAATGGTTAGTTCCCATAACACTACTCTTGCAATCAGGAGGTCATATCACAGGAATAATTACCACATTTATGTAAAAAAAAATTAGCTCACATTTAAGGATTCTTCTTGTGACCTTCACAAAACGCTGCTGAGGCTAATTCACATGTTCAAAGTCACAGAGGAAATGCTCTAAAATACAACAGCCTCTGTGTGGGCTCTCAGCATAAGGTGACTTCCTCTCTCCTGGGCAATAATTTTTTGAGAGGAAAAAAAGAGCCTGGCATTTATTCAAGGTATTAACACTCTGGCTACAGACACTACAATAAATAAGCCAGCACCTCTCTTCCAAAGAACACTCATGATGCTTCCATTAGGAGGAAGGAGAGCAACCAACACTGTCATCTCTGCTTTTAGCAGCAGCAGGAGGTCCAAAAGAAGCTGTGTAGAATACTGGACTTGCTGTGCAATGTTACCTCCTGAAGCTTCTGTGAGGAGCAAATGAATGACTATATTTAGATCCCACTTGGCACATAGGAACTCGGATATGTGCTGTGGGAATCACTGTTGTTGCTGTGAATTTTCACTATTGTTAACACTTGATCATACCACTCCTGCTGGACTCAGTGGCCTGTATGCAAATGAGGAAGGCAGAATGGGTGGTCCAGAAGATGTCTTCCTACTGTAAAATTTTATGTGTTTATTAGAAATTACATGTTTAAAAGAAAGTTCCACTTAGGAAGCAGATAAAGAGGTAATCCCTGACTTCACTAGGCAGAGCACGATCTTGGAGATGAAGTTGTCAGAGTAGATTCTTGCTTCAAACTCAAAGGCTATGGGAAAAAGTCACCCTGAGAGGACAGAGATATTGGGGTCACCTCTTCTGCAGCAGAGTGATGCCTGGAATGCACCCATCCATTCATGATCAGTCACACATGCCAGTGCAGAGGCAAGATTCATGGCTCCAGCAACAGCCCAGTGTTATCCAATATGCATGAAATCAAAGTTCTCATCATTTCTACTGGTCAAAGGCCAGTGAGTGTTAAATCTCAGAATACCAGGATTAATGAAGAAGTCATTAAAAACCCAGCATTAAATCACTTCTGTACCCAATGCTGAGGATGATGTCTATAATACATTACCAGGCTGATTAAAAAGAAACAAGTCCAATTTAGAAATGAATTACCTGATTTTTAAAAACTGGTTGGATGGCTATCACAGCAATTTTGTTATTACAGGAGAAAGAGAGATTACAGAAGTTAAACAGTAATGAGAAATTATCACCCTAAAATCATAGGGCAAATAACTCTTTAGAGACATTAAGAGTGAAAAAAAGAATTCTGGGAAATGGGCTACTTTTTTTTTTTTTTTTTAATTTGGGGAGTAGAAGCTGTAAAAACCCATGACCAGGAAACAAGTTGACTTAGCCAACTCTAGGAGTAAAGCTACTCTACCTCACAGGTTTAGAGTTGTCATGAAAAGAGAAACACAGCTTCCAGAAAAAGTCTAGCCAGAAACCCAAAGAAAACTGACAGAGCTGGGAAGGAGGGTGGCAACATGTAGTGACTCTTACAAACTATCTTCAGTCTACAATGAACTCTGTTCTATTGCTAGTCCTATTTAAATGTGACAAACAAAATACCACTATGGTGGCCCAGGACACTCTCTCTGCCTAGGCACACCCACTCCTGAGTGTCCAAACAAGAAAATCAGGGTCCATAGACATCTACATCTACCTACTGTTTTAGGTTCCAACCTGGAAAGATACACTAATTTAGATAAAATGCTATTACTTTACAGATAATTATTTTCAGATTTGCTCCCATCATACAAAGTACAACAGTATGGGACAAATTACAGAAAAAGTTCTAACACCAAGATTCAAACCAAAAGGGTCCTCTTTGTGTAGAGGTTCCATACTTGTGGTTTCAGAGAACCACAGGTCACAAATAGTCATGAAAACAAGACCCCTGTGTACACTGAACTCACAGACTTTTTGTGTGGCCTTTCTTTCCTCAATACTATAGTATAGCTAATTTACATGGCATCCAGTGTATTAAGTATCATAAGTAATCCAGACATGACTTCAAGTGTATAGGAGGAAATGCACGGGCTATATGCAAATACTGAGCATATGTGGATTTTGGTGTCCACAGGGGTTCTGGAACCAATCCTCTGTGGATACTGAGGATAACTGTACTGTTCTTGACACATTTCTCCCTGCCAACTGCAAGGACAAGATTTATATCTCTCCTTGAAAAGATACCTTGAAGGGCTAAGACCAAGTCATCTAATTCTTAAAAGCTCAAGTGCCATAAATACAAGTGGTTCTTAAAATATTTAACATTACAGCCTGAATAGTTTGTTCTATCTGAGCATACTGGCTGAATGAAAATTCTTTTAATAAACAGAAAGGTGTGACAGAAAGAAGCCAGGGTTATAAACGGGACTTTATATAGAAGGACATCAATATAAAACAGCAAATCTACTCCAGGATATTAGTTTGGATTGAGGCTGCCAAATAATTATGCTTTAGTCATCAAACCATGCATTATTAATTTCAGACACAAAAGGCTATCTCCAAAATAAAACTCTATAAGCACTATTCTATACAAATATTTATTTAACTACTGGCTTAATAGGTAGTAAACCACATAATTGATCCTGATACATGGAAACATTATACTTGAATTTGAAAAGTATTTGGAGATACAAGATTGGTTAGTTAACAAAAAAGGCTAACACTTTATACTGCCTAGCAGTTTCTGTTGAGAAGGAAATTTTAAAACAGCAGTCTAACGTCAGGCGTAATGGTGCACACCTTTAATCCAGCATTCAGGAAGCAGAGGTAGGAGGATCATTGAATTTGAGGCCAGCCTGGGACTACAGAGTGAGTTCCAGGTCAGCCTAGGCTAGAGTGAGACCCTACCTCAAAAACAAAAACAAAACAAAACAAAATAAAAGTGTACCACATTAGATATTTATTCTTAAACAAACAAACAGAAGAAAACCAACAAAACCAGCAGCCTATTTTATTCACTAACCATAAACTTGATAACTGGCTACAGAACTTCATAGGTCCAAATTCACCCGATGACTATGGCACTGATCACTGCTCTCTCAGGTAAATAGTTTAATTAAGGCCATGGAGCCACTAAAGGCAGCAAGGCTACAAAAGCAATTGGTTAGAAAACACTGAAAGTTAACTAACTGCTTGGAAAAGTCTGATTGCATTAATGAAGGGAAGGCACCTTGAGCAGACTTGTAAATTCAGACTCTCAGGTAAACCCATTCCCCTTATGGCCAAGAGCTGAGGGAGTTTGGGCTACCAAAGGAAAAATGCACCGCTAGGTGTCATGGGAAACTTGTTGATTTCTTGCTGTGGCTGCTTCTCTCAGAGCAGCAGTGAAACAGCCCTCTGACAACAACCTGAGAAGAGCTTTAAGGAATTTTAGATAACTGAGAAAAAAATACATTAAGGAAGCATGTTACAGATAATACCATTTTCTTACAGGGCTAGATAAGGAACTTGGAAAGAGGGTTTGCAAAGTTCACGTATTTAGCCAAAGGCCGAGGTAGAAATAGCCATCACTCACTCAGCCTAGACCTAACACTGCTCTGCCATCTTGTACTTTTCTAAAGAGAGTTGAAATAGGAGAAATTCATAGACTCATAAAAAGCTATGTTTAGAAAATGACGTAACAGACATCTGTAAGGTTTTTTATTCACCTACTACCTACTGCTATAATTGGGGACTTAATCTGTGAGGGTTCTTCCACAGGACTTCCATTCTCAGTGGCTAGCAATACTGGCTGCACACTATAATCACCACATAAGGCAATGCCAGGCACCACATTAGACCAATAAAGCTAGAACCCATAGGCATGAAGATTAATATTGTTAAAACAACAAACATTAGTACTTGGATTTTAAATTTGGGGCATGACCCAGTGTTTTTTTTTGTTTTTTTTTGGTAAGAATCACCAATCATTCTATCGACGTTATATGAAAAATAGTACACAGAATCTTTCCACAAATATACTCAATTTCTCAAGAAATAAAGGGGCAAGAATGACTGATTCAGGCCCTAGAATCACAAAGATACCTACCAAACAACCAATCTGTAGAACGCAGCACAGAACCTTGGAACTATGGGTAGGGAACAGATCAAAGTTTCATGAATAGCAACTTATCCCTGATGACTTTATTGGGCTACAGGAAGCCAAGTAATGAGTTGTGGTAGCAGCAGGGAGAAGATCCCTCATCTTGGCCTCTTCACAATAGTACTGCCAGGCTAGGCTTTTCCTAGGCAGCTGTGGTGACAAGAGCTCCCTCCAAAACATACTATCACTTGGGGTAGGAGAGGGTGCCTCTCCGCCTCTCTGAAGAACAAGGAGAAATAACTCATGGCCATTATGACAAAACCAGGCCTACGTACCCAGTTTATTATTAGCCTGACATTAAACACCACTTAAAAACAACACAAAACGACCCACCCACACAAACATATACCCAAGACAGAAAATTACATAATGGCATCTGGAATGATCTGTTCTGACAGTGAGAGCAAAACTAGCCACACCTAAGAGGTCCCCCCAAATGGGGATAAGGCAACTGCAGAGGCCCACATCCCTCAGGGCTTAGGCAAATGCTGATATATACAACCAATGCTTTGTTCAAAAGAGAATAGCTCAGAGTAACACTATAAATTCTAGGAGGTTGTCATTCTGCTCACAGAAATGCCAAGCCACTACTAACTAGAAGTGTAATTCTGTTCTATCAAGTCCAATAATTCTGCCCTCCTAAGGCCTAGAACATGCCAAAAGCTGTAGACTTTCAAGGCATAAACAAGCAACAACTGAGCCCGGCAAAATGTTTAGAGGTGGGAGTATTTGGTTCCTTGCTTTGAAATACAATAAGCAACTCAAAGGCTCTCTGGTCAACCTTCATTCAATGGTCTGATGTTTCCATTGCTACAGACTGTGCTAAGTGACACATGAAGGAACATAAACATTTCAGAGGAAAGCTTCTGAAAATACAGTGTCACAAAAATAGTCATTGTGCAGTTACTTCCCTGTTTTAAAAAGAAAAAAAAAAGATTTTGCTGTCAACGCCAAGATAATACTTGAAAAAAGAAAGAAAAAAGAACAGTGTAAACACTGTGAAATGGCTTTCCATACTACTGACCTGATAGTGAGGGCTTGTAAATCATAACTTTAATGCAACAGAAGCACACATCAGAGCAAAAGACTGCTGAATCTCAATTTGTTTGTAGGTAAATATATAAGAAAAGCCTCTACTTAAAAGCCCAAACTGAAATCCTGTAGAAGACAATCCCAGGTTCTTTCACCAAGCCATACATTTAAATATCTACAAATTCTACCATATACATTTACCTCCAAGGCCTTGGGGAGATTTGCTGAATCTCCCCAAGTCCCTTTGCTTCCCTATTTTAAACTCACATGCACTGAAGGCATGAAAATTCACAAAGCTACCTGTAACCGTTATCTTCTTGTTGCTAGGACAAAACACCTTACTAGCAGCAACTTATAGAAGAAACAGGTTTATTTCTGGCTTAGAGTTTCAAGGAAAAGATTCATCATGGCAAGAACAGACAGCTGGGTGTCACCTCTCAGCCTATGAGCAGGGAGAAAGGAGAGTGAATGAGCTAGCTATGAACACCCAGTGGGGTTGGACTCATAAACTTCAGTGTGTCCCCTGATGACACAACTCCTCTAGCATGGTTCCACTGCCCAAAGGCTTCGCCAGCTGGGGATTAACCAGGAGGCTTAATCACGAACACTTGAGGCTGTAGGCAAAATTTTACATTCAAAGGACCACACTGCCCATCCCCTAAAGCACTAAGTTGGTAGCCTTCAGACTCTGACACCTCACATATAGGTAGCAAGTAGACAGCTAGTTCACCAATTAGAGCAAACACACACAAGAAGTTAGACAGCTAACATACCTACTGGATGGACCAAAGGATAAAGGTGTATGGAGTGTGAAATGTTGCGAATGACACTATCCATTACTCTACCTTTCTGCAAGGACTTATCAATCAATACTGTCTTAGGTGAACACTAACTAATACAGTTACAGGGAAAATAGATGTAATTTAGCCATCACAAAAACAATAAAGACATTCAAGCTAAAGTATGTATCAACAGAACAACAAAATGGATTGTACAATAAAATCTACACCACAATCCAGAGTCTTTTAGATGTTTTTGTTTTCTGAGGGACAGACTAGGAATTAAAAACCCAGAGCCTTGAGCATGCTAAGCAAGGGTTCTCCTACCATGGAGCTCTAACTCCAACCCTGTATATTAGACTAAACATGGGGCAATATGCTAAGTTAATGCTTAGACCAGACTATTATGGGGCAGCTATAATCTGTGGTCAAGCTTGGTCAGGGAAAATGGAACTTAAACTATGCAAGAAAAATCCCTACAATTGGAAAACACGTGAAGGAAAAGACAAGACCAAAGATGTAGGAGATAAGTGAGAGAAAGAACAAAGAGAAAAGGGGCAGAAGAGAGGGTAAGAGAGGCTCAGGCTCATTTAAATGTGTTATTGTTATTATGCTAAGCATTATTGGGTTTAGTCTTCATACAGCATTGTGATTTATGCTATTAATATCTCTTATTTACAGAAAATAAGCTAAGGCCCAAGATTACACAGCTATGTCATAGTAGAGTCAGGTTTTTACCTTAGGTCTGTTACTTCCAAAGTGTGCTTTTAAAGTTATCCGTAGAATCCTAGGATCCAACTGCAATTTTTCTATTTATTTTTAAAAATATTTTATTTGGGAGATAATCCAGGCTCAGAAAGTCAAATGTCACATGCTTTCTCTCATATGTGAATCCTGGTTACAAATGTTTAGATTTCTATGTGAGTTAAAGCAGTAGTAGAAGCTAGAGAGGGGGTAGGAAGGAAGAGGAGAAGGAACAGCCTAAGGGGGGGGCAGGATATTGTTGATATGGAAGTAGAGGGTCAGATTACTGGAAGGTGGGTGGTCTAAGTAGGATCAGAAGAAGAGATGGAGCAAACAAAGAGACTGAGGACAGTTAATAAAAATTTAGGATATTATGGAAACCTACGTTTTTGCAAGCCAATAATATATAATGTTGAGAGAGACAGAGACAGAGAGAGCATATGACTATGGGCAGAAGCATCCTATGGACATGGATAATGGTATGCGCAGAAGCCATGGATTGTCATTAGAAAATTTTCTGTACTGGGGTGGGAATATAGTCCAGTGAGCTGTTGACCAGGGAGGGAACTGAGGCCCCAAAACATTACAGGCCATTGCCAAGGCTCTTGGTTGCCTACCACAACTAGATGGTAAGACCCTATTGCTAAACAAACAGTCCATAGCTTGGGCTACAGGTCACTGAGAAATCAAGCTGGTGCTGAGCTTGAAACTTCCACCCTGATGAGCAGTTGTCAGAATGCAGGAAAGAGTTATTCAGCATGCAGCCTTTTGGGAAAGAAAATCCATCAATGGTTTTAATAGTATTGGACCTTGCAAGCCAGGCCAAATGTGCCAACTGATGCAATAGTGACATGTCTTTTATGGGGGAAACCAACCGCTCTCTGATTGAACTGGAGGCCTGCTCCAAGGGATAAAATTCATGTCTGGTACTAAAAACCTAGTCAAAAGCCTATGGCTGGAGAGGTCATAAATCCTATGGGGGAAACTACTACTGTTGTCTGGTAAGATTCATATATTATGCCTACCAAACTGTCTTCTAGGCACTTTTTTTATGTTTATGCCATATACTAATGCTACTCTCACTTTTAGAGAAGATTCTCTTTTCAGATGGCAGTGACCACTGGGGTGACTCAAAGGTTATCATAGTGCTAAGAAGTGAAAGTGTAGTGTTCAGCACCAAGACAGCTGTATCTTACTCCCCAAGGTTCAGAGTCCATTGCAGAAGAGGTGGCCGGAAAGAATGTAAGAACCAAAGGAAGAGTTACAGCTTGAAAAACTGTCTTCCAGACAAAATGTCCTTATTGTCCATGACATCAGAGTGCCCGATACTACCTGTACAAGACCTTCATAATAGGAGGAAAAATGATGACATCAATATAGAAGAGTGACTAATTAGAAAGAAGAAGGGATTCAATGAAGGGTGGATTTGGAGGGGGACAATGGGGAAGAGGAGTGGGAATTATGAAGGTTTATGGTCTATACTTATAGACGTTGTGGATAAAAGTTCAAAATAAAATAAAATATATTTCTATTTATTTGACAGAAAGAGAGGGAGGGGGAGAGAGGGAGAGAAGAACATGGGTGTAACAGACTGTAAAAGAACACCAGATACATGCACCACTTTATGGATCAGGCTTTATGTAGGTACTGGGAAGTCAAACCAGGGCTGGCAGGCTTTGTAAGCAAGTACTTTTAAATGCTGAGTTATCTCCCCATACTATCTCAACACTATGTCTCAAGTTGTCAAAATTTTTCTGTTCCTGAATTAAATTCTTAAAATGAGTATATTCCCAAATAATTGCTCTTATATTGCCATGGTGAAATAATGGGAAGATTTCAACCATGCTTTAACCTTTTTGAAAATTCTATAATTTGGCCTGGGGTGGTGGCACACGCCTTTAATCCCAGCACTTGGAAGGCAGAGGTAGGAGGACTGCTGTGAGTTCAAGGCCACCCTGAGACTACATAGAGACCCTACCTCAAAAAACTGAAAAAAAAAAATTCTATAATTTGTATTACTTTATAAAATATTACTCAGTATGAGCTGGAGCAAACCTCCTTTAAGCAGCATCACAACCAGGAGATAGGAAAATCTATAGACATTCCATTTCTATTTTCTTTAGCACTTTTTACTGTGCTGATCATAGGCACTGTGATGAGAAATAGGTTGAAAAATAGCTTATAAGAAGTCTTGCTTATTGGTAACCATATCAAATGTCCCTTCTCCTTATGACATCAATTGTATAATCCAAAGAAACAAAGAAAGAATACTTGTGGGAGGTAAAAATGATCAGGCTAGGAACTATGTCCACATGCCCTCGTTTACAAGGCCCAATGAAATAAGGGAAAGGATGGTATGGAGAAGAATAAAGTGTGTTAACAGTACAGTAGGAAATCTGTATATCTTGAAAGACTACAAGCAGATGGTATCAGATTAGGAAAAATCAGTAACATAAACACCAAGAAGTAAGAGCTTTGCAAATATAAAGCACCACATTGATTGAGACATCATCAATCAACCAATTAGGAATCTCATTCAGAAGACGTGGACTGGTTGGCTTTCTCAATTTCTCTGATGCCTACATAGTAGCTAAGAAGAGAAGAGTTTAACCCCTGGCAAAACCCTAAACTATGCCATTATGAGCAGTTATGGCATTACAAACATGTCTGCTATCCCGCACTGATATGTGTGGTCCACAAAATGAAGTCTCATGAGAACAACAGGGTTACAGGTATACCCCAGTTAAATCTTATGCAACTTTGTAGACCAGAAACTTTGAAAAGCTACCCTAATGAAATTGCATACTCTATTGAATGTCTACTGGTAAGAGTGGTCTGGGGCTCTTAAGTTTCTGCCCTTCCAAATAGGTGCGTGTATGGGGGGAGGGGCTTCTAATACAGACCATTTTAATCAAAATATGGAAACTGATCCAAAGTTAGCCTTTTTCATTAATCCATTTATTTATTTATTTATTTGTTTGTTTTTGAGGGTTTCACTGTAGCCAGGCTAAACTGGAATTCACTCTGTAGCCTAGGCTGACCTGGAACTCAAAGCAACCTCCTACCTTAGCCTTCCAAGTACTGGGATTAAATGTGTGTACCACCACACCCAGCTGAATTAATACATATTTTCATACCAGAGAACCTCCTTCAGAGTTTTCCTGACTGCATTTGAAGCTTACTACAGAGGTCATAATGACATAAAGGTTCTTGAAGGCACTAAAGTTTTCACAACTTAGGTGAAAGAAGTTACAACTTAGAGTTTCAGATTTTTTGTAAAGGCTTTCTTCACTAGTAAATTTCTATCTTTAAATGTAAGCAAGTTTATCTTATTGTTTCAGTACATGAGAATATCCTTTTAACCCAATGTGACTTTCAGCTTTATACCAAAGTCATTCCTGTATTACCAATATCACTGCAAATATTTCACTTCAAAGAAATGATAGTCCAGATAGTGGGAGATGGGATCTGAACGGCAAGCAGAGGCAGTGTCTGAGAGGGCTTCAGCAGAGCACATGACAGCACCTCTGCTTCGAGAAGCCCCACTGCCTTGACAGTGCAGTGAGTGGGGGTTGTGGTTTGCTGGCTCCAGACCCTCAGGCACTCTATAGGGAAGCCTATAGACAATCCACCCACCTCCATTGTGGTAGTTTTGAATAAATGTCGCCCAAAAGAATTAAGGATTTATTAAAATTATTAATTGTCTCCAGGCTGGAGGAAGTGCCACTGGCCTAGCCTCCTGGGGACTTTCTAACTTGGATGTAAAATAGTAAGGATATGCAAAAGAAGAGCAAGAACCCTGACCTGGAGTTCTGCATTTTGTGAATCACAGTGTGTTACAGTGTGCTTGCCTGGTGCTGGTGCTGGGCTTCTGTCTGTCTGTCTCTCTCTGTCTCTCTCTGTCTCTCTCTGTCTCTCTCTCTCTCCTTCTCTCCCTGCTTCTGTGAATGGGGGCCAGCCTTTCCTTAACTTCTTCTCCTTGATCTGTTCAATAAATATTTTCCTCCCCATAATTGTACGTGGTTTGGAGATTCATCCCAGTGGTGTGTGGCTGAGTACGTCAGATTTGGTACCAGAGTGTGGGGCGATCTGCTGAGATGAATCTGACCATGTGGATTTTGATCTTCTGGAACTTGTGTGCTGGAGGAATGGACATGGACTTGGTACTTGCAACTGAAGATGCCTTCCAGAGTGGTAAGCCAAGTTTTATAGACTATTCTGGTGAGAATTTGGAAATGCTCAGTGCAGAGAGAATTGCATTTGGAGGCTTGGCTTGTGAACTTTCTAAGGGGAAGGAAAGACTGCAGAAAACTTTAATAGAAGTGTGTGCCTGGGCCATGGGTTGGATGCGTCCTACAGTCCGTGCCCAGAGGGTTTGACCAAGGCTGAATTTAAGAAATGGACTGTGTGCTGGACTACGGATATGGGACTGAGATTTAAGATTTGAAGCTGGAGAAACCTCAAAGCAAGTTTAATTTACTGGCCCAGAGACTGGCATTTGATTATGGCCCAACTGCTTTACAATGAAACAATGGAGAGATGCCTGAGGTGTTCCCACCCAGGAAGGACAGAAAGATGGACTCTGCAAACTCTTTGGGAAAGAAATCCCCCCAAAAAAGGAATCTGCTCTTCAAGATCACGTTTATTTTGTCCCTGAATTAACAACATGGCTGTGTCCTGCATACCTGGCATTGTGTTTGGAAGCATGAGGAATGCATGTGTGGAGTGGGTCGTGAAGTGCACACGGTTCCAGAAGCCGATGCTGAGATGCAGTATTTGGAACAGGGCATAGAGTCCCTGGTTGGCAAGTGAAGCCATTGAAAGGTGGACTGTGGTTTGCAATGGAGACCCGAAGACGGGGACATACCAGGACTTTGCAAGGACTACCACGGAGTGCTGTTGGCTTGGGATGGAAGTTTCCCCAAGTACTCAGCCAAGCTGGAGGGACAAAATTGAAAAATCCAGAGACTTGTCAGTCACTGGCTGTATTTTGGGACTTAAACTGCAGATGTGGATGTTTACTGATGGTTGTTGAGTTTGCCTTGGCCCAGTCTTTCCTTGTTATGCCTCATAGCAGTTCCAAATGTTTGCTCTGTGCCATTATATGTTAAAATTTTGTAACTTGTTTTGATTTTACAAAATTTAAAGTTGATAAGACTATGGGATCTTTAAAGTTGGACTAAACATAATATAGATAGTTATAATTCTTTTGGGGGCCAGGGGTGGATTGTGGTAGTTTTGAATAAATGTCCCCCAAAAGAATTAATGATTTATTAAAATTATTAATTGTCTCCAGGCTTCTGGCTGGAGAATGTGCCACTGGCCTAGCCTCCTGGGGACTGACCCTTTCTAATTTGGATGTAAAATAGTAAGGATAGATATGCAAAAGAAGAGCAAGAACCCTGACCAGACCAGGAGTTCTGCATTTTGTGAATCACAGTGTGTTACAGTGTGCTTGCTTGGTGCTGGGCATCTCTCTCTCTCATCTCTCCTTGCTTCTGTGAAAGGGGGCCAGCCTTTCCTTAACTTCTTCTCCTGGATCTGTTCAATAAATATTTTCCTCCCCATAATTGTGCGTGGTTTGGAGATTCATTCCAGTGGTGTGTGGCTGACTACGTCATCCATCTTTCTTGACAGAGAGGGTCCGTCTGGGTAAGCTGCCCTTGTGGCTACAGAGAATGCCATCCACTCCAACCATTAAGCACAATGGCCCTTCTTCAAAAGTATAAATGAAAGTTCACAAAATATTTTGGATTTGTAAAAGAAAGGAACAAATTAAACAAAAAGAATATTGTGGAGGAAACAGATAATAATAAGAGGATATGAATTCTTTTAATTCTAAGTAGCATTAGAGAAATTAAAGACAACAATGTGTTTAGGAAGATATTCAAATAGAGCAATTAAAAAGAAATGTAAGTGATGAAATTATAATAAATAGAGGGAGCTATATTCATAGAATAGTCTGAATTTCATGAGGGTGGCAATCATTTTAGTTTTGGAATTAATGTATTTATGATGCCTGAAACAGTGAATAGTACACAACAAGCATTCTATAAATACTTGCTAAATGAACAAATGAATAGATGAATAAATAAGGAAGAGAGTGGGAAGGACTAGAAATAGGTCAATAGGAGATTTGTGAATTCAAGGTCAGCCTGAGTAAGACCCTGTCTCAAAAACAAAAACAAAAAAATCCTCAAATGGATATTAAGAATTAAAAGCCCAGTAAGTATGTAAATAAAAGACACCAGGAAACAATTTAATAACATTCAGAAAAACCAAAGTTAAAATTGTAAAATTATAAAAGAACCAGAGAATAGGAAAAGTTACATTTATAAAAATTAAAATTAATATTCACATAAGCACTGATGAAACAAAATGACTTCAAAGTTCTGAGGAGGAAAAAAATCTCTATTATGTAGCTAAAATTTTATGAAACAACCAAGAATATAGTCAAAATTAAGATAGTTTTAGGAATCCACAAAGTATGCATAGTAAAAATCATGTTCCTTCAGGAAAATAAAAGGAAATAGGACAGGAAAATGATGGGCTAAGTAGAAACTGTACCTGAGAAAGTACAAAAAGGAAGAGTGAGACAGAGAAAACCAATTAACATTTATTTCATGGAAGATTTAACGACATTAAGATTTCTCTTTCTATAAGTTTAATTGCTATCACACTTTGTGGTCTAATATAATTATAATATCTAAGGCAATTAGACAATGTAACCACTATGGGGGCAAAATTAAATCTTTAGGATGAATTTATAGACAACGCTTAGAAGACAATCACAGTGCCAAAAAAATATAATAAATGCTATAAATCTTGATCACAGGAAAAACAGTTCTTGAAAGATGAGAAAAGAAAACCTTTGGGCTATTCCAACTTCCTAAATCTTCAGAATAGAAAGCATATCAATATAAAGTTGACTAAGAACAGATTAATTGGATCTCATAAAACCCACTCTGATAAAACAAAAATAATATGACAATATTTGGGAGGTCTGATGTGGAAATTATAGTACAAGTATAAAAAGTTTCATAAGAAAGGAGAAAATCTTTAATGCTGAAAATTTAAAGCAAAGTAGTATTAATATGCAAGGACATAAAGATCACCATCCAAACAATTAAAGGGCAAAAAGGACATTAGCATCTGGGCCCCATCAGGTGAGGCCCTGAAACAAAGAAATGACCTTGGAGGCTCCTTAGAGTACTTGTGTGGGTACCATGGTAGTGCAATGAAATTCTCAGAGCTCCTTCACTCTGAATGATCCAAGAGTGATTCTATGTAGAAGAGTAAGGCAGATGGACTTCAGTGAGTGGCACCTGAATACTTTATTGAGTTATATTGACCCATCTAAAAGTTGTAAAACGGATTTTTGTTGCTTGTATCTAAGTGTGGTGTATGTACATGTGTGTATGCAGAGGCCCAGGTTCTGTGCATGTAGTGTGGAAGCTAGAGAAGAACATGGGTGTCCTCTTATGACTCACCTACATATTTCTTTGAGAACAGGTCTCTCCCTCAACCTGAGGGCCCTGTCAGTGAGCCTCAGGGATTGTGTAGGTCGTCATCCACCACTGACTGGATATGTTTGTAGCCACACCCAGCTTTTTATGTGTGTTCAGGGCAGTAGCCCTCATTCTTGAGCACCAGGTACTCTTAACCACGGAGCCTTGTCCCCAGCCCTTATTTTATCCTAGTTTCCTATGTGGTAAAGTCTCTGACAAAATCTGAAGAGAAATGATCTTTTACCCGCCATGATTAACTTCACTTGTGTTTCTTAAAGCGAAATTCCTCATACACATGGTTCTGTAACTGGCAAAGCAGATGAATCCTCATGAGGATTACCTGAGATTCTCAGCATCAATATCAAGAGACATAAAAAGCTGAGCATGATGGCACATGCCTGAAAAGTCAGAATGGGGGAAGCAGAGAAGCAGGAGGAAAGATCAGATTCAACCTCCTTTTCCACTACCAGCCAGGGCAATATGGATCCCTGTACACCACAAAAAAGAAATGTTTCAAAAAGGATAAGGACGGGCTGGAGAGATGGCTTAGCGGTTAAGGCACTTGCCTCCAGTGCCTAAGGCCCAGGGTTCAATTCCCCAGTACCCACATAAGCCAGACCCACAAGGTGGTGGCCCTGGTCCTCTTTCTCCTCTCTCTCATCTCAGCTTGAAAATGAATAAATAAAATATTTTTTTAAAAAAAGGAAAGGAAGAACCAGGCATGGTAGCACACACCTTTAATCCCAGCACTAGAGGCAGACATAGGCAGATAACAAAGCCAGCTTGGAAAAAAGTAAGACCCTACCTTGGGGAGAAGTGGGGGAGGCAAGGAAGAGAGTGGATGGATCTAAGATTGAACTGAGGCATCTCAACACATGGAACTGTGTATTGCTTTGTTCACTGGTGTATTTCCAGTACCTGATACTTAAGAAGCTTGATAAATATTTGTTGTGTGAATAAACACATAAATCTCATAGTTCCTTGGGAGACAGTTGTCGCAGCAGCAATATGTCCCCTATTTGGGCCCAGTCCTTCATGTATCAACAAACACGGTCTTCCCTGAGGATGGGCTTCCTTGCTTGGAGTAAAGCCTAGCTCTCTCCCAGGCTCTTCATGGTCTGCTCTATGAAACAGAAAAGGCAAGTTGTCTAATGATCAACCCAGGAAATACACAAGTCCCTCCAGCCTGGCGCTCTACTCAATTGACACTGTCAAAAGAAAAAATACCAGGGAAGAGAAAGCTCTCACATACCTCAGCAAAGGTTTGCTGGTTTGCATACCCACAAGTACCAATATAAAAAGCTATATTCAACTTCCATATAGAGATGATAGTTATCAAGTAATCTGAAACCAAGAGCTCAAAAGAAATAAAACTTGGCAACATAAGGATTTCACAGATAGATAGCCACAAAATATTTGAACAAAAGAGGCAGATTTGTCTGAAACTCAACATTTTTCCTGACTCCAGTCCTAAATCCTGTTCAACAGCCAAGTTCCTTCTTATATAGTGTTTTATGGGACAAGACTCTTCAAATGATTACTATACTTAAGCTAGCAGAAGACAGGACCAGTTATTCAACTACTGTCCAAAGTACTGTGAACCACTTACTGGCTCAGATGCAGCCACTGTCCCTGAACGAAGGACAGGCAGACTTCCACCACTCAGAGTGAAAAGAGCAGCTCAATTATAGAAAGCCAGCAGTCTATGATATCCAAAACAGTGGAAGCTACTCTTTTAAAAGAAGGTAGAGGCAGCAGTTAACTATTTTCTGATTTGAGGGGAGAGCCCCCAAACCCTTGTGTTTTATATTTTCTCTTTCCTTCAAAGTAGGGTAGGAACCAACAACAAAAAAGAAGTAAAAAAAAAAAAAGCCAAATCATTAGAGCAGCAAGCACCTTTCCCCATTACTGAAAGATATTAAGAGTTGAGTAAAAAAAAGAAAGCTGCTAGCAAGGGATGGACAGACCACCTGACCATGTCACTGCCACTGAATGTCACTGTTCCTCCTCAGATGCAGAAAGAGAACCTTTGGGATGCTGAGGGCCTGCCCAGATAAGAAGACAGAAAACAGGGATTCAAGAGACTACTTCCTTCCCAGATGTAGCTTGCAGTGAAATACTACTGCTATGTTTTAAGATTTGAAAACCATTCAGCTGACAGAGAAGGCTTCAAAGGTTTGGAACTTGAGCCAGAAAAGCTGGGAATTGTATGACACTTATTCCTATTGTGACTGAAAAAAACCAAGCTAGGATTAAAAAAGGATTATTCTATCAGTGTAAGGACAAGACTTAACCCCATACTTCAGGGGAACAGCTGGGAAAAAAGTACCCCTGAACATCAAAACCAAAGCAAAAGCAAAGGGAGTCTCGCCCTTGCAAGTTGAAAAGCCTGCTTCATATGAATATAATGAAGTCAAGTTCTATATGTGAAGAATCTAGATAAGAGAAGGAAGTTCATAAAGATGGTGTTGAATCTGCTGGACGACAATCAATAGAGCATCTAGGTCCCCTCAGATGTCCCAAGTCGCCTACACTCATATATGCATCAAGACAGGAGGCAGTGCCCATGGAGAAGGGCAACGCAGGAATGCCGGAGGGAAACGAGTGGAGCGAAGCTTCAGAAACAAACAAGCACCCTGTAAACACTCATTTCCACTGTTCCTTTCTCAATAATTCCACCTCTGGCATTCTTTATCTTCCCAAAGGGTTACTTACCTGTTCCCTACCTTTCTGAAATACATCATACACTGGGAAAGGTTGGGGACTCTTAACATGTAACAGTCTTCCAAGTGGGGTGATGGTAAGAGAGTGTATGTAGATGTGTAAAGCTCAACCCTTGTTATATTTTGTATGCTCCTTTTTCTAAATGTGAACAAATTTTCTTTTAGTGTTTTCTATGAAAATGTGATATGCAGGAAAGACAAGAGCACCGAGCAATGAATTAATGGATTGTATGGATTTGCCAGATTGGAGTTTAGAGTAATTGGAAAGTCCAGCACAGGGAAAGGTCACCCCAGAAAAATCTCACTCTTCAGAAGGCTCTGGCAAGAAAGAAAGAATGAGATTTTAATCACTGCAGCTAATTACACAGAAGACTAAATCACATGAAGAGTTATTTAAGTGTCTTAAATACAATAAAAAGTAATTAACAGGAAGCGCCATCTTGACAGCTTCATGTCACAAACCAGGCCTAAAAAGATCAGCTAATTCCCAACTTGGGAGCCAGAGAATGAGAAACGACTCAAGGTTTGATCTTTTTATTTTTTATTTAAACTGTTTTGATTAACAGATTAAAAACTCTTGCCAATTCCACAGTGAAGTTAACCAAGAAAAAAAATTAATCTATTGGCGGAATGATGACCGTGTTTCCATCGATTCCTCAGATGGCAAGAGATGAGGAGCCTGTGACACACTAGCAAAGCCTTTCAGGGTCCTGAGATTTGCCTCCCTTGATGCATGAAGAGGAAAAATGCAAGTGTTCCTTTGAGCCCTACTGAGAACACAGACATTTCACCCACTATGCATGTGAAATATATCTAAAATTCTGCTTTGAAATAGCCCTTTGCAAGACACCATCTCATCTGCCTCTTTCTTCTTGTCCCCTTGGAATCAGTTAACTTCAAAGGAGATTTTACAGTCAGAGAAGTCTAAACAACAGGAAAGCTATGATGTGTGGGGCAGGCCTAAATGAAGGTATCTTCTCTAGTCCACAAAGGGTCTACAGGCAAAGCTCCCCTTTCAGAGGCAATATACATCACCAAAACTTTTAAGAAACCCTTCCCTTGAGCCTGCCCACACACTGTGAACACACCAAATGCTTGGGTAAGTAGTCACCTGTGACAGTGACTGCCACTCTCAGATACCTGCAAACCTAACTCAGACATGCAAAGCATTGATTTTGTCCTCAAATCTAGTTTGTACTTGGTTATGTTTGTTAATTATATGCTTGTTACATATTGCTATTATCGCTGAAATATAAGCACACAAAGAACATGTTTACAAAAACTTTCATGGATTGAAAAAGGTTAATACAGCTAGATGGTGGCACATGTCTTTAATCCCAGTACTTGGGAGGCAGAGGTAGGAGGATCACCTGCCTTGGGCTACAGAGTGAATTCCAGGTTAGCCTGGAACAAACAAACAAACAATCAAACAAATAGTTAATACAAAGAAATGGTATAAAAAAAGTGGCTATAAAATAAATGAGTGCATCAACATTTTAACAGATGATGGGGTATAAAGTTAAAACTCCAAGGCCCAATAATTAGTGTTTTTGAGTCCTCATTTCTAATAGAAACTTGTACAGTTTGCTTGGATATTAAATAAATGGTCTGTACTTCTCATACATTAAAGATTTCAAAATATATGCACATTTTTGTTTTAAAGAGCTTTCCTAGCTAGCTGTTTGTAAATAACTAGCCAATAAATCACCTTTTTTCTAAACATAAGCTAAATATATGGATTTTTATTAATATTATTTTTTACAATATTATTTGGAAAACTTTAAATTAAAGATGATTCAGAAAAAAAGGATTTTAAGAGGGCTGGAGAGATGGCTCAGTGGCTAAGGCACTTGCCTCCAGTGCCTACCCACAAGGTGGTGGCCCGGGTGTGCTCTTGCTCGCTCGCTCTCTCTCTCTCTCTCTCTCTCTCTCTGCTTGAAAATGAATAAATAAAATATTTTTTTAAAAAAAGGATTTTAAGAAAAAAGGGAAAGAGAAATAAATAGAAGTTCTGCATGAATTTGGAACACAAAGTGCCATAGGTCCACCTGCTAGAGATGACTTACAAGTAACACTTTCAATAACTAAATCAAAGAGGAAAAGTATTGGGCTGAAGAGATGGCTTAGCAGTTAAGGCATTTGTCTGCAATGCAGAAGGATCTGAGTTCGATTCCCCAGTGCCCATATAAAGCCAGATGCACAAGAGGGCATATGTGTCTGGAGTTTGTGCTGTGCCCATTCTCTCTCTCTCTCTCTCTCTCTCTCTCTCTCTCTCTCTCTCTCTCTCTCTCTCTCTCTCTCTCATAAATAAATAAAATATATTTTTTAAAAAAGAGGAAAAGTATCAGTTACAAGTTTAACTGTACTGACTAGAAAAAAACCAAACCTGTATCCATCCTAGGCAATGAAGTATCCAAATACTTCTTCATGTGTTGTAAAGGGACCCTCGGAGATACCATTAACAAATCATTCAACAATATCATTGAGTTCCTACCACCTGCTGGCTACTGGGTTTACAATAGGGTCTAATAGAAGGCAAAATTCCTTATTGGCAAGGATATAATACTCTATGAGGGAATGGCTAGGCACTTTAAAATTTTTTAGATCGTGTGTGTGTGTGTGTGTGTGTGTGTGTGTGTGTGTGTGTGTGTGTGTGTGCGCGCGCACACACACACACACACACACATGTGGAGCCCAGATTTTCATGTCAAATGTCTTCCCTAGTCACTTTTTGAGACTGGGTCTCTTACTAAACCTAAAGGTCATCAATTTGGCTAGACTCACTGGACAGCAAGCCCTGAGGATCCTTCAGACTTCTTCTCAGCACTGGCATTATAGGTGTGCACTGTCACACCCAGTGTTTACGCAGTAAAAACTTTACTCACCATTTCCCCAACCACAATATTGGTAAATTTTAATATCCAGACTGTATTGTGTCTTGGCTTTTGGCTACAATCAAGTGCAGATTATATAAGAAACCCAAAGCATTCCACAGCCAAATATAAGTAATTCAATTAGAAATGAAAATGGAATTGCTACAAAGCATACAAAAGGTGAGTATATGAAAAACCATTCACTATCACTAGTGATCAGAAAAACACAAGCCAAAACTACAATCAGATATCATGTCAATTCTGCCTGTCAAAAAAAATAAAAATAAAAAAAGAAAGGAAAAAAAGGAACAAATGTTAGCATCTACTGGAGGAAGAAAGATTTCAGGTTGCTGTATGGAAACTTCTAGCTACCATTCCACTTCAGTTATATACCCAAAGGAAATGAAATCAGCAGATTAAAAAGATACCTGCACAGGCTAAAGGAATGATTTTACTAAAAGCGAGAATAAATTTATCTGAACCTCAAGGATTGGTATCACAGGGCATGGCCATAACCCTTTACTATGGAAATATTTTAAAACTGGTTATTACAAATTGACCTAAAGAGTTAAGAATTCCCTAAAACCCCTTCCTGAGTATCTGATTTTTAAGCAGTGGCAACTTATTTTTAAATATTACGTGGTGGTAACTAAATGAGATAGTCCACCCTGATTTAGTGTTAAATGTAGGTGGAGGCCATCTGCCCCAAAATAAAGATGTGTCTGTACAGATGTGAAACTGTTTCCCCAGCAATTAGATAGCAGGAGCAGTAATATATGGAAATAACTCCTGTTTCAGTGAGTAAAACATTTAATACTAACCTTCCAGCTATCTCTGGCAGGGAAGCACACATCCAACTCATAAGAAATGGTAATAAATTGGTGATAAGCCATTATGGTAAGATATGCAGATAAAATGACACCCAAAACATGTCCAAAGTTTTCACATTTCAAAAAAAAATTATTGGATTTGTCAAAAATGGGTTTCTTACAAAACCTGTTAAAATGAAGGTGTGAAGGTAATGACATCAAACACCTATATTGAGCCACTCCACTGAAAATGAAACCTCCGATTGTTGTGTGAACATTAACAACATTAATAAAATCAGGAGTGGGAACTGGCTAAAAATAGTCATTTCTAAATGTGAAAGCAAGAATGAGTGGAAAGACGCTTCTGCCTGACAGGAGAGTTCTAGAAGCTAAACAGTTACAAGATCCTCATCCATTCAGAGGCATTGCTATAGCTAAGATTTATTTCTTCTACTAGGCTTCATTGTACTTTCAATAAGACAATCCCTGTTTTGATTAAAAACCTATTCTTTGCTTCCTCTCAACTATGCCCCCTTAAAAGAAAAGAAAAATACCAGTTTAGTAACAAATAGCACTTAAGACTGTTAAATAGAGAAGGAGACAATTACCATGCTGGTATATTTTATGCAAAGTAAGAATTGCTACTCTGGACTGACTGATTGTTTTAATATTTATTGTGGAAGCGTGGCCCAGCAGGCTTCCTCCTTCCTCTGTCAGATATCTCCCTTGAAACATTCAGCTCATCAGCCAAACCATCCGGAGACCTTGCAATGGTATGCTGGGTCACAGCCAGGGCAGTGGTGGCTCTATGGTCTACTCACCTCTATACAAAGAAAACGTCCAGTTAAACCCCCACTTTTGTATTAAAGGGAGGTGGTGTCGACAACTCACCTTCCTAAGCTAATACACAGAAGCTCTTTTGAACTAATTTTGGGTAGTACTTAGGGCCAGCTTGATACTCAAGAAATAGAATTATTAATAGTTATAATGTGTACTTCATAGGGCCAAGCACACAGTGCACAATAAATCTTAAAGAACAACAATAATGAAAGTATATGATTAACTAATGAGTGATTATAAAGTACTTTGCAAATATGAAGTGCTGCACAGGCACATAATTATAAAGCACTGGGTTAAGTGCAAGAGAGTAGCGCAAAGCAGAGAGAAAGGATAGAGACTTGACTGAGCAGAGAGCTCAGCTGCACAGACCAAAGCTGAGTTCCTGCCAGCCTGAGCACTCACATTCCTCCAATGGTGACGGTGGCACAGGTACGCTCTGAAAAGGCAGGCACTGTCTCGGTGGCTGGGCTGGCTGGTCTAATGTAGTCCACACTCACGTTGACCTAGAAATAAAAAACCAGGGAGTTAAGGCTCAGAGTCTACAACAACTCACTGGCAGCCACATATCCTTGCACAACTGGCAAAGATCAGCTCAGTTGAATTTTTGGGTCTAAGGTATTGAAAGGAAAAAAAGAAACAATAACAATGAACTGACTGGGAGAAAATACCTGCAAAGGGCATACTGGATGCAGGGGAGTCATACAAAACACATGAAGAAATCTCAAACTCGACAATACAAAGAGGCACAGCCAGATTAAAAAACAAAAAAGCCCTGAAGCACTCACCAGACAAAACACACAGAAGATGTTCCACTTTGGTGCCATTCCAGAACTGTGGATTTATGTTTTTGTTTGTTTTTGTTTTTTAGAAACAGGGTCTCATGTAGCTGAGGATGACTCTGAACTTCTGACCATCTTGATGGCATCTCTGGAGTCCTGAGTTTACAGCCATGTGTCACCATGCTCAGTTTATGTAGTGCTAGAGAGCAAATCCTTGGCTCCACTATGGTAGGCAAACATTCTACCCACATAACTAGCCCAGAAGCTGCCATATTACACAATAAAACGTGGGCTATGAGTGGCACTCAGTGGGAAAGCACTTGTCTCCTATGTGCAAGGCCCTGTGTTCGATGCCTAGCCCAACACAATATATGCCTAAAAGGGTAGCAAATCCAGATTGTTGACAACATAAAGACTTTGCAAAGATGTGGAGCAACAGGAATTCTCATTCACCTCTGGTGAGAATACAACAAGGAAAACATGGAAGATAGTTGGGTGCTTTCTTACAAAAGTAAACACATCATTACTAATTCATCCAAGAATATGGCTCCTTGGAATTTAGCTGATGGAACAATAAATTTCTCCACATAGAGCTGGGGAGATGGCTCAGTGGATAGAGTGCTCACTGCTCAAGCAAGAGTAGCTGAGTCTAATCCCCTGACCACACAAAGAAAGCAGGAAGCCAAGGTGGGCTTCTATAATCCCAGCACGCTGACAGTGATGGCAAGAGAGGAGGTGGAGGGCAGAGAATTTCACAAATGCTAGTAGCAAGCACAGCAGAGAAAGAATCCAGAGCAAGAAATCCTGCCTCAAGTGGGGTGGACAGATGAGAACGAACCCAAAAGTTGTCTTCTCACCGTCACATATGCTATGGCATGTGGGTGCCCACTCCCCCATATAAATAAATTAATTAAATAATAACAATAATATAATAGTAACAACAATAAAGCTTCTCTGTATAAAAACCAGGACATGATCATCAAGAGCAGTTTTTTATTTTTCTGAGTTGTCAATACTTAGTAAAAGGGCTAGAGAGATGGCTCAGCGGTTAAGGCACTTGCCTCCAGTGCCTAAGGCCCTGGGTTCAATTCCCCAGGACCCACATAAGCCAGACTCTCTCTCTCTCTCTCTCTCTCTCTCTTTCTCTCTCTCTCTCTCTCTCTCTCTCTCTCCCCTCTGCTTGAAAATGAATAAATATAATATTTAAAAAATACTTAGTTAAAACAATGAAATCCTTCTGGAGATGAATGTATAAACTGATAAATCTAGACAATGGAATATCATTTGATGCAAAGAAAAAAAGAAAGAAATGAGGGCAAGGGGATGAACAGGCAGAAAAACGGGATTGTTGGACAAAAAAACCTATTCTACCTGATTCCTTCCCTCACTGAGTTGTTGACCAAAGCGACTCATGAGAATCCAACAAGAAGACAGAATTCTATCAAAGCTCTTGAGTGCTCTCCCCAGGCCTGAGGCAAAACCCTGTTACTGAAGAAACCACAGACTGCATTGAGCAGCATCAAGAAACCCTTCAACGTCCAGAATGGTATCTAGCCCCCAGAAAGCAGTTAGTGTAGTGCTGGAAGGCACTGCACAGGCTGCCAGGGGAAACTGATCAACGACAGCTGGAGTAAACAGAGACGATTAACACGAAACACAATCTGCGGCCATGAGTAGGCTGACCACACCTCCTACTGGGAGGGAACAGCGAACCAACAAAGGAGCACTTGTGTAGTGGAGGAGCCTGGGCCTGGGGGGAGACAATCAACAGCTTTCAAATTCGACCAATTTTCCACTCAGTGAGGGGGACCCCTTGTTTGGAACTAGGGATTCAGGGCGATAGGCACCGG
The DNA here is from genome assembly GCA_004024765.1 of Zapus hudsonius. Lineage (NCBI taxonomy): Eukaryota > Metazoa > Chordata > Mammalia > Rodentia > Dipodidae > Zapus > Zapus hudsonius. Next base: position 27,906 of record PVHP010000463.1, on the reverse strand, counting down.
ATCCGTACTTTTGGGCTCCCAAAACAAGATGCACTATGGGAGTGAGTGACAGGGAGGCTACTAAAATAGAATCTAGGTAATCCAGAATTGTGTATATTTGTTAACCTACACTGATCTCACTCTCTGATGGAGATTGTGTTTGTATTTTTCAGGATGCAGCGAGAGAGCTGGGGCCCATCTGACCCTACCAACCGACTGTAGGCCAATAGCTGAGATTCTGGCGGGAGAGGAGCCACCACAGTCATATCGTGGAGGATCCAAATGGAACCCCGCAGAGAATGACGGGATGAACAAGGGGCCCACAGCCACAGCCATTAAATCAACACAGGATAAGCCAGTGAGACAAACCAACGATTTCGACACAAAGACCCCTAAGCTCACAACCTTAAAGCAGCCTTAATACTCATCCACCACGACTCAGGGAACTTTGCGGAAGAGGGGGCAGAAAGATTGTAAGAGCCGTGGTGGAGGAGATTATCCAGAGACATGGCCAGGAGAACCTGGCTGAATACTAGGCTATCCATGGTCCCCTGTCACAAGGACTGATACAGACGACCCATGGAGGATAACAACTCATTGTTTGCCCACTAAATGTTGTAACTCATTATGGACAATAAATTAAAAAAAAAAAAACAAAGGTGGATATATACTGTGACACATGTACAAAGCCCACAGAAGGTACAATGCCAAGCCCAAGCCCTGTGGACTGGGGTGATAATGGTGTGCCAGTGTTGGTTCATGGATTGTAACATGCACACCTCTCTGCTGCACAACAGGACATGTACTAGGGCAGAGCATATTTGTTCTTTCTGTTCAATTTTGCTGTGAAGCTAAACCTGCTCTAAAAAAATATAGATTATTTCAAGGAGGGAGGGAACTAGTAACCTGGAGACATAAAAATGGTTGAACACATGAACCTGTAGAGAAATTCTACTGGACAAAAGATGCTTCTAACATATCTGGAGGAGTGCCAGATGTCATGATAAAACATTTCTTTAACTATTTCTGCATCAGTCTACCTGTATTTAAATAAATGCTGTGTCTCCCCACAAAGACTACTTATAATTTCAGTCTACCATACATACCTCCTGGACCAAGTGTAAAGCTATCAAGAAGAACACAATGGCAATCACAAGGGTGCCTGGAACTGATTTCACAGTGAGTAAATCCACATGACACAGATAACTAGGTCCAAAAGCAATACTGATGGAGTTGGGAAGGCTTGTGGGAAGTGGGGCAGGCAAGGAGAGAACAGGCCAGAAGAATCTTTAGGTTTTTAACTAACAAAGGATATGTATACAAAAAGGAACAGAAGAATTAAATGAGAAAACTGCTTAAACTTAGCATACACTAAAGAATGCTTTTTCTTTATGGAGCTTTTGAAGATAAATATGTTTATGTGTCAAAAGAACCAAGTGTGTAGGATCCATCAGCAGACATTTTTAGATGTGTTTATAGGTTTGACTTGGGTCATATAGCCAAGCTATACATAAAGACAACTCAACCCTTGGTTCCAGCAGCAAAAAGCCATCTCTAGGTCCGGAAACTTTTCTGAGCACTCCTCTTCACTCTTATCATCAGCCTAAAGATAGCAAATCTTACACAAGCATGAAGTGGGGCGACATTGAAGGTCAACACCATTGCAACCCTTTCATTCTGCCTGCTCTTCTCAAACTCATTTTAAAAACAAACTTGGAAATGGGAACAAAAAAGACATCTGCCTCAAAATTCCCACCACCATGTTACAAACTTGAACCCTCCACCAAATTTCATTTTAAAAGGGAGTGAGAGGAGAAACCAAAATCAGAAAAACAAGAGCCTTTTCAAAGACCAGGTCAATGAAGGGCAGTGGTTGAGAAAAATCTTTCTTAGGAGAAACACTGTCATGACACAAAAACAAGATGATTAAAGTAAGGATGGCCCAATAATTGGGGACTTCCATTCAAACTGGGCAAATGCAACCAGAGGTACCACACCAACCAGTACCACAAACAGAAAGGTTTTACCCATTTCTTTGCACACAGATGGTCAGAGTTAATACAGAGAAATGCATGAGAGGGATGAGCACAGAGACATGAGAGACATAGAAAAACTACTCTGCATACTTAAGTGAAAACGGAACTGTCCTCAGACAAGGCCACATAACTGACAAAAGCAGTAAGAGGTCAGGAAAGCAACAGGGTATCTGAAGCCTTGGCAAAGAACACCTAGTCATAAAGGTAAGCTAAGTCTCCAGGGTGACCAAGCCACACAATTTGAAGTATCTCAAGGCCAAGTTTAAATAGGGCATAGCCACAGGGCATAGTCCAATTGGGTACATGCTGTGAGAATTTAATAAATACATGGAGATGATGGAGTACAAATACCCTTGTATTTTCACACAACCCATCCAACAATTCAAGCCCTTAATTCTATTAGTGGGAGAAAAAAAATAAATCATCCTTGCTTAAAAATAAGCTAAGTGAATCTCAAGGTTACCTTGCACCTGCCAATCCTACTCCTCCATCTCAGCAGATGAGAACTGGAAGGACAGCAGCTATTCAGAACAGAAACATCAGAGTTCAGGGGGGTTACAGGAGTGCTGGTAGATATTGAGGAAAGATAACAGTGAACAATAGTGAACACCTGTCCATCTTCCAGACCTGAAAGGCAAGAAGGTGCTAGCCCCAAACTGCCTTCCAAGGTACTACATAGGTAATCTTCAATAACCAAAGAAACAACACATACACTCATCTACCAATTAATTATTTCCTATATCAAGAGAAAGAGACTTGCAAATGAGTCAGAGATTAAAGAGCTCTTCATGGAGGCAACATTATTAAAGAAAACCTCAAATACAAATGAGACTCTGAGAATAACCCACAGCCAAGATACACACCTGCAGGCAACTATGACAAACCAGAAATTAAAGTCAATGTGTAATTAGCATTTATGTCCCTCTCCTGTGGATTCTCAGATCTGTTCTTTTACCTTGGGAGTTTTACCATCTCTAGATACTCATCACTGACCTGTCAATCACTTGAAAAAGCAGAAGTTTAAACAGGTTCAATTAAAATAACTAGAAATCTTATGAAATGTCTGTCTGAATAAATGATAACCTGAATTTTGCTTTTTTGGTTCACATGAGATGGCCTAAACTAAAGAGAAGAAACTGATTAATATAGAAAAGATCCTTGCTTTTTAAGCAAAAATCATAACTAAATGATGAACTGTGAGAGACCTAAGCCCTGGAGATGAGGTCAGGAAAAACCTGCATATGTCCAGAAGTGTCTGGTGTTTCTTTTATACCTATGTAACAAAAGGGCTTTTTTTTTTTTTGCCAACCCTAAGTCTTATCCCTGTTAATAACAATGACCTCAAGGAGTTGTGTACATCAAAGTGCCTTATTTTGTCTTCACTTAAAAAATCAGATTGGAACTTTGTTATTTAGGTATTCGTCTACATGCACGTTTGTAGTATATGTACATGTTTGTGTAGAGGTCAGAGGTTGACATCCTCAATCACTCGCCACGTTATTATTGAGACCCTTTTTTAAAAATGTTTATTTAGGGGGAGGAATGAGGGAGGGAGAGAGAAATGGAGGAAAAGGGTATACCAAAACCTCTTGCCACTGCAAACAAACCCTAGACAAGTGTGCCACATTGTACATCTGGTTTCACGTGAGTACTAGGGAACCAAACGTAGGGCTGTAGGCTTTGCAAGCAAATACTTTAACCACTGAGCAATCAGCCTAGCTCTGAAACACTTCACTTTTTGATACAAAGTCTCTTGCTGAACCTGGGCTCATAGCAGGACTAGCTAGCTGGTCATCAGTGTGCCCTCCTGTCTCTACCTGCACAGCACTGTGATTATAGGCATGTATCACCATGCCCACTTTTTATATGGATACTGAGGATCTGAACTCGGGTTCTAACACATCACAAGTTCTTTATCAAATGAGCCATTTCACCACCCCTATATTGGAACTCTATGGTATCATTTAATAGTAAAATTGTAAAAGACAGATAGACATGGCATATATCTTTTTTTTAATCTTAGTAATGTGTACCTCACATATTACTACAATTAACTGGAACATATTGACTATAAGCACCATGAGAGGGGTGTCCACGTCTTTTATTCACTGAAAGATCTGACGTAAGACTTACAAGGCACAAGTTGAAGATGGAGTAAATATTTGTTGCATAAATGAGTATATGTAATCAGGCTCTCTTTCAGAGTCCTGCTAAAATTCTGAAGGACATATGTGAAATGAGGAGGTTAGGCATTTTAAGGGCATTTTGTCAAGTTGTTGGTGATATTGTTTTATATAACAAAAACATAGTGATTTCCACTATGGGAATGGTGGTGAAGAGCTGGGGAAAGGAAATATTTTAGAACTGTGATGAAACTCTAATGTTTAATAAAAGTAGCTACCATGAAAGATTAAAGCAAGCAAAACAGGTGTTATCCCTCTTCTCATAAAATTTGTTTTTTTAAAGATAAAAAGTGTGCCAGGTAATCTGATTCATACTTGGTCCATTAGATTGTAGAATTTTCTTTGAAAGAAATTTCAGGAACTATTCCAGAGAAACTAAAATGGTTATATATGTCCAAATTTATATCTCTTTCTCCTGTAAGGTCTGGAAGCAGTTTAGTACAAAAAAATTGCTTTGGACCATACTGAAATTCTAAGCATTTGTGGACATTCTTCATATAAACAGTAAGTAGAATACATCAAATCACCAAAGAATTTAATAGTTTGATGTTGTTGATTTTAATTAAATGAGGAAATGTGAGCTACTTAAGCATTAAAAATGAGGGAGAAAGAAAAATAAGTGTATATCTACAAACACTACCAGGTTCCAGTCTAAGTTTAGTGTTAATATAAACAGAGCTATGATGTGAAGCTCTTTTGTATAATTACCACATAATCCCATCCACTAGTCCACACAGCCAATCATAAATTCACAGAGATCTGTAATAAATTCCCTACCTCTAGAAATAAGCTCTTTTATTACTCCATTCTTATGACATAATTTCTGGGTAGTTATGGAAAGCTCCTATGTACCACTGACATACAGAAAATGACATCATCTGGTCCTAAATCCAACTCATGCTGCACAGAAACAAAAGTGAATAGAAGCAAAGAGCTTCCAGAACCTAGGTAAGAGAGGACAGAGGAGCGGCAGGCTGTATGCCCACCGTGGTCCCAGTAATCTTAAACAGCAACTGTGTGAACCTGGTTGAGTCACTTATTGTCTCTGCACTTCCATACAACACAGACAACTATGCCTGCTTGTGCTGGGTAAAAGCATTACTATACATAAGGCGCTTAGAATAGGGCGTGACTCAGATTAAGCTCCATGCAAGTATCATTTATTTTTAGATAAATAGGTACTGATTTTCTCAGAACAGTGCCTGGCACAGAGTAAGTGCTAAATAAGTATGCATGAGATAAATAAATACACCTACACATACATATATGCATAAACAAGATACATGTTGACTTAAATCATTAGACAGAGAGACTCAATTAAATATACTTTCCCCCTTAAGGAGTCACAGCAAACAAGAATATGTACCTCATACATATTCATCTCAACTTAGAGATAAGTAGGGCTTAAAGAACGATATACTTTTAGTATTTATTTAGATAGTTTAAGGATTAATTTTGCAGGTACCAGTTATTAGATATTTTATTTACTGAAGAAAATTGAAGATGAGTATTGTCAACCATCTCAATTAGCAAGCTAACCAGTGAATTCTGGGCAGATACTTGCTTTACTAAATGAGGAGGACAGTGAGCCTCAAAGCAAGCCTGAGATTGTATTTGCTTTGGAGTTAATAAGACCTTCTGTACACAACATCCCTTGCTATTTAAATTAAGAACTTTTTTCTCTGTAAAAGTACCTTATGTAATTATTCTAAAAATATAAAAGAATGATAGATTTAAAAAAGTTTGAAACCCATAATCTCTCATTTATTTGTAGTACAATCACTTCAAAACAAATTGCTATGGGTAAGGTGGCCTTATGCCCAGCTCGCCTCTCAGAAGTGACCCATTCACACTGGAGCCCAGGTAAAGCTATGCCACACTCACAAGATGCTGTCAAACTTAGCTGCTTCTAAACAATGTGTGACAGAAACTTGACTCAAAAATGAGAGGGATGTGTGTATTCTTACATTTTCTGATTAACAACATTAAGGAATTAATAAACAGATGAATGTTTATTTCACCCAAAACTTACAAATTATCACTGTATCAATATAAAACCAACATTGCGGTGAGTGTTGTATTAAATTCTTTTATGTACAGCACACCTCAATTAGGAACAACTATTGCTCAAGTTCTCCAAGCTACACTGGCAATAGTCTGAGCCATGTGGAACTCTATTCCTAGCCTGTTTGTCCTTTCTCTATCATATGATTTACTTTTGATTTTAACTTTTTCCTTTTATTTTTCACCTATTTCACAAGTCCTTGTGAATAGTCTTAAAAACAAGTATGGAAAAAAATGAAATAAAAAATAGAATAAAATAACCCAAAAATGTTATCCTTCATTTTCTTTTTGGTATCTATTATCTGAGCAGAGAAGAGAGATATGCTACATATATCTGCAGTCCCAAAAACCCAATTTCAGGAGTCAGAATAAATTTGTACACAGAAGGGACATCTAGTTAGAGAACTACTATTGTAAAATATACTTTGTTCAAAAGTTCAAAAGAAATATTTCTATTTTTTTTTGGAGTTTTTTTTTTTTAAATTTCCAGAGCTTCAAGCATGCTAAGCAGGTGTTCTGCCCTGAGCCATACCTGAAGCTCTGTTCAATAGTTTCATGAAGATAATTTTGAATGACTTTTTACTAATTCCAGAGTTGGATTTCTAAAATTCATTAACAATTTACTAACAAAAATCTAATATTCTTTACCATAGTGTTTGAAATTTATTCTAATGGATAGATGTTGATTAGCTAGTAAATGGACAATCATGTCTAAGAACTAGCTGCTTTTTAAAAATGTTCTTGGGGCTGGAGAGATGGCTCAGGGGTTAAGGCGCTTGCCTCCCATGCCTAAGGCCCTGGGTTCAATTCCCCAGTACCCACATAAGCCAGACCCACAAGGTGGTGGCCCTTGTGCGCTCTCTCTCTCTCTCTCTCTCTCTCTCTCTCTCTCTCTCTCCTCTCTCTCTCTCTCTCCTCCCCTCTCTCTCTGTATCTCTATGCTTGAAAATGAATAAATAAAATATTTTTAAAAAAATGTTCTTATTTATTTTCCAGGAAAAGGGGAGGAGAGGGGAGGGAAGGAAAGGGAGGGGAAAGGAAAAGGAGGGAGGGAGAGGAGAGAGAGAATATGGATGAGCACACCATGGCTTCCAGCCACTGCCAATGAACAGCAGACGTATGTGCCACTTTGTGCATCTGGCTTTACATGGGCGCTGGGGAACTGAACTAGGGCCAGCAGGATTTGCAAGCAAGCACCTTTAACCACTGAGCCATCTTCCCAGCCAGAACTATCTGCTTTTTTTAACTTAATAATTAAGATGGCTGTTAATTGTGAATGAAAAAAAGCACTTGCTAGATGTGAACTTATCTTTATAAAATTTTAATTATAAAAAGCTAAAATTTACTTGTTACATTGGTCTGATATCAACAACCTTGATAGAAACATTAATAAAAAAATTATATTTTAGTGGTTTCATCTACACCACAAGGATTAATAGACAAGAAGAAGCAGTGCTCGTGGGCTACCTCGCTGATCCAGCCTACATGTATTCTGGAACAGCCTCTTCCAAATCATTGTAATTAGGTGCTAAGGCTGGTTGTTTATTCTCATGTATTTATGCTGTTCTCCCATCTACAATCGTCCTCCCACCTCCCCCACACAGAGCTATTTTAAGTGCATTTCATTTTCATCAATGGAGTGGCAACCTATAGTGCTTACAAGCCCAGAATCAAACAGCTTCCTTAATTTGATGCTTTTCTGACAAATGAGGTCTCCTTCATCACCCTCCTGGCCACCTGGATGGGCAGATACTTTTATCTGTCTTGAGGGGCAAAGTAAAATACAGCACAGCTCAGCACAGTACAGGGCCACAGAAGATGTCGAGAGTCCCTATCTGGCATTAGGCATTTGTTTAAGTGGACATCATTGCTCACTTAGAAGCCTTCAGCTTGGTAAATATTTAATTAGGCGTATACACAAGTGTGAGATCCAAAAATATGTGATAAAATACTATATGTATGGGGCCATTTGAGATTGGCAAAGGTTTCTGAAGTAGTGATATTATCTGTCAATAAACATAACATTGTCATGACGTGAAAATATGTTGTACCATTAATCATGGAGATAAATAATAGGTACATATAAAACATGGGAAAACAGCTTTGACAACTGAATATATTTTAATTAAATTTGATGGGGATCTTAAAGACAATATAAGACTCATAGCTGCCAGCATTTTCATTAAACCCCTTGATTCTTAAATCCTTATAATCCTGCAAATATATTTGAGAATAATCTGTTTGTCCTAATGTTCCATTATCTCACACATTATTATGTCACTGTCATAACTCATACTTTTAATTCGACACTGCTTGTCCCTGAAAAGGAGTACCAGAAAGCCTCACTAACACTAGCTCCCCAAAACTAGCCCCTGAGCACCCTGCATGTCCCTCACCATAGCTACAACTTCCCACTGCTTCCTCTAGGATGCAACTTGAGGGTGGGGCTTTGTATGGTTCCGTACAGTGACAATCAAAGTCAACTGTGTCCAAAATTTCCAAGGTCACCAGCAGTCAGGGGAAATTAAATCACGTTGTCCAGTAGTCTCCCTGGAGGAGTTCCAGCCACATAGGCAGCACAAAAACATGGAGATACTTATGCCTTTGCCTTTGTGGAGAATAAACGCAATGTCACTGGGTCTAAAACAGCAGCAATAATAAAGCTAAGAGAAGATGCTCTGGGATGTAAAGAAAGGGAGGGGGTGTTTAATGGTTTGCAAGATTAATGGGGTGGGGGTTGTAGATATTACTAAGAAATAAGCAAAAATAAAAGATTATATTATATCTTGTCTGTACATAGATGTCAGTCTATGAAGATTCAGAATGTCTCCATTCACCAAAAGGGCAAACTGGGAAATCTAGGCAATAAAAGTGGAACAAAAGTATTCACCCAGCCAAGTGTTCCCATAGAATCCCATTGCTCCAGGAGCCTGCTACATGGGCTGAGCAAAGCCAGTGTGGAAATGCTATCCCGTAGCATCACAGGGCAGAATAGTCCTTTCCCCAGCATTCCCACGAGCTAGCACTGAGAAGTCATTCTGACAAGGGATTACACATTCTGGCATCTCCGCTAAAGGACAAAGTTAAACCTGGCATCATAGACGTCTATCATGACCTCTAGAATTATGGAAAAGAATGTAATCATTCTTTTGCAATGCCTGCCAGTGGCAAAAATAAGAGTAGTCTAATCACTTTGTGTCTAAAATACGCTGTTTGGCAGCTAAGTAAATATTTTAAAATAATTGACCTTTTTGTTTCTCTGCAGTCCTAGGGAATTGAACCCACATCTTTGAATGTTATGAATGTTACTGCTAAGCATTCTACCACTGAATTACTAAGTTCTACTCTATGCATTCATACAGACAACGAAGCCTTCTCCAACCCCTACAGAGCTCTGGGTTCCACTCCTAAGTTATAAAATACATGAAGCATAAGTATTGCTCGGTTTCCTCAAAAAGTTAAAAATAGACTCACCACCAGATTGAGTAATTACACATCTAGGTATGTATCAAAAGAAGGGAAAAGAGGGTCCCAAAGAAAAATCTAAATAGCCATGTTTGGAGCAGAAATTATTTATAATAATCAAAAAGTGGAAAGAATGGAAATGTCTATCAATGGATGATTGGATAAGCTACAACATGGACAAGTCATAAGGGTTTTGTGATAAGTGAAAATAAACTAGCCACAAAAAAAGACTTAAAAAAAAGAATGGGGGGATATTGAATGACATCATTTAAGCAAGGTGACAAGAATAGTGACATTCGTGAAGACAGGAATGTACAATGGAGTTGCCAGGGACAGACGGGTAGAGATGTTTAATGAGTACAGAGTTCCAGTTTTGTAGCATGAGAAAATTCTGGAGATGGGGAATGGTGAGGAATGCATAGCAATGTGACTATAGTACACTTAAAACAGACTGAACAATCTACGCATTCCCTGTTTCAGCAACAGCTCAGTAGCATGACCCTGGCAGAGGCTAGGTACCTAAGCATAAGTTCAGCCAACTCCTGGATCTCTTGGCTGCCTCAATGGAAAGTTCCATTATACTCCCAGGGAAATAGATGGTTTCCAAAGACTCACGTTCAATAACTTTTAAAAGATTACAGATCAAAGGTAGTTATATAGGACAAAATTGTCTACCATACTCAAGATATGAACTACTTTTGTCTATTTTGTTATTATAAAAAAAAAAAGCAGGGCAGGAGAGATGGCTCAGCAGATAAGGCAAACTTTGCCTATAAAGCCTAATGACCCAGGATCAATTCCCCAGTACCCACATAAAGCCAAATGCACAAAGTGCGCATGCATCTGGAGTTTGTTTGCAGTGGCTAGAGACCCTGGCACACCCATTCTCTCTCTTTCTCCCCCCCCTTCACCTTGCAAATAAACTTTTTTTAAAGCATGTCTACATACTGCAGTCTAACTCAATGTATCTTTACCATTTCATTTTTAAATGTTTATCTATTTTTGTTAATTTTTATGTATATATTTAAAGCGTATATGCATGCATGTGTGCACATATATTTCTGTTTAAGTACACACATGGCACATGTAAAGATCAGAGGACACCCTTGGGCTTTTTCTCTTTGCCTCCCATCTTCTGAGACGGGGTCTCTCTTGCTACTCTGCTTATGAGCTTCTGGATTCTGCTAGCTCTGCTTCCCATTGTCATAGGCCTTTTGGGATTACAGATGTGTATGCCACTTTGCATCCAGCTTTATGTGAACAATGAGGAAAATGGAACTTGGGTTGTCAGGCTTGAAAGCAAGCACCTTTAACTGCCAAATGATCTCTCCAACCTCTATTTTGCCATTTTTTAGAGGCACCTGTAGAAGGGGTCAGACTACACCAGCACTGAATTTAACCACTTATACCCGCACCTTTGTCTAATAAACCTAAGTTTCCATGGACTACTCTAAGTGGTATTTCCTATCACTGTCACAACCTAACATTACATCATTGGAGGGTCAAGTTGGCAAATCCACTAACATTTAATATGGACTGCCCTATGACCTAACAATGCTACTTCTGAGAATTCAGTTAACCAAGCCAGAAGTACACGTGAAAGCACCGTGGCCTTTGCACTGATGGTAATTTAACATAAATGTGTAATTGCATGCTAAGATATAGCCCAGGATTTCCAAGTTGGCAGAGACTCAGTCTGCTTTCTCCACCGGTGAGTTACTAGCACTTCTTTCTCAACAATATGATGAAGCTGCTGAAAACAACAGGGAAATCTATACAATCTGCTACAATAGTGTTCAGGTAAGATAGTCCTCTTTAGGGGAAACAGAAGTAAAGGACACTAGAATCTGGGGGAACACACTTGACACACTTCAAAGAGCTAGTCTTTGAAGGCATTATTATAAGGCACATTTAGTTTTTCATGTCATTCATTTCTATTGAGAGTAAAATACTTAGGTTACATTAAAAGGAAATTTTTTAAAAACAATTTACAATCGTTTGGTAACCTGATGTATAAAGAACACATCCAAACCTTTAAAAACAAAGCAACAAAACCACAACATTGGCTTGCTTACAACTAGGGGCTTCAATGTCATAATTGTTCCTACACTGAGGCCATGGTCAATGCTCAGAAGTATTTGCCAGGCAGGAAGGGCTTTATATAGGGCAGGCTAGGCACTGGTAGAATGACACAAGCACGAGGACTTCTGGGTGACCAGAGGTGTGCTGTTGCCATGGCAGGTGGGCATCACTATCTGCAAATGAAGTGCCAATCTTGCTGTGAGCTGATAATGATCCTGCCACCACCACCTGCCTGCCATATGCTTTCTCTACTTGTCACGTAACAAGGAGCTGCATTTTGGCATGTTGATCACTGACAGTTTGACACTACTGGTTGATGCTTGTTATACCTCACTGCAGCCCTTCATAGAGTTGGAAAAGAGTGGAAGGAAGATATAAAATACTGCTCTGCCAAGTGCCCATTCGCTAAGGCTCAACCTTCTTTTAGGTCTAAGATGAAGAGCTGCTGGGTTGAAGTCCCACTTTGCCCATCATCATGCTCCTTACTAGAAGATTGGAAAAGTAGCTCACCTCTCTCACCACAAAGTTCGGTTTCCTTATATCATCACAACATGGCCACTGAACTCAGGTATACATTGGGGTTTTCTGCTTAAGTGTAATGTAATGCAGAAGTAAGCATAGTGTATGGCATTGAAGTAATAGAATTCAGCTGACAGAACCCTGCTCCAGAGAAGGAGATAATGTAGGAAAAGATTACAATATGGAAAATTGGGGTTGATATACCAACCAGCTGCCTCTAACCTGCTCCCTTTAATATAACTCTAACGTGGACATGTATAACCATGTGCACCAGAGAGTCTCAATAAGTTTATTATGGACTCAACAAAATAGGAACAATGCTCTGCAAAGTGGGAGAGCGTGAGGTTTTTCAATAGAGTTTAGTTAAAGATAGTAGACATGCAGATTACAAAAGAGACTGGCTTTCTATGAGTTAAGAAGTCACTGGACAAGCATGTGCTTTCTTCATGAGGGGACTCCTCCCACATTGCACTGCCTGCCTATCACATCCCTCATCCTCACCATCACATAACATACTGTGTGAAATGTCAACCAACATTAGCAATCAAAAGCACCCAGTGATTCTTCATTTAGCAATGGCTCCGACAGGCAGATCTACTTTTTAATTGACATAAAAATGTATCTAACATAAATTCACCATTTTATCCATTTAAAAATGTCCCACAATTTAGTATATTCACTGATGCTGTGCAACCATCTCCACTACCTAACTCCACAACACAGTCACCCCAAAGAAGCCCCGTATCTTTTCAGCAGCCACTCTATCTCCAATTTTTCTAGCTAGCCTTTGGCAATTACCAATCTAGGCACTATCTCTATGGATTTCTCTAGTCTGAACATTCCATGTAATAAGACCAGTCACTTTTTTACTTGGGACAGTGTTTACAAGGTTCATCTGAATGTACCAACACTTCAACACTCCCTATGACAATATAGAGATTGTAAGGACCAACTGTGCTTTGTTTATTCATGAAGGTGTACTTCTAATATTGCAACATATGAGAAAGGATGTTTAGAACAACTCTAGCAAAAAATCTTTTAAAACACTATTGTTAAATAAAATGAGAAAGTGCATTGAGCAACCAATGGTCTACAAAGAGCTATGTTTAACCAATACCAACTAAGGCATCAGTCAAATCATATTTAAAAAAATTGAATCATTTGCTCATTTCAGAGAACCTCAGGAGAAATCTGAGCATGGTAGTGCAAGCCTGTAATCCCAGGACATAAGGGGCAGGAAGATCAGAAGTTGTTGGTCATCCATGGCTACAAAGGGAAATTGAGGACAACCTACGCAACTAGAGACACTGTCTCAGAGGTTAAAAAAAAATGGGATGGGGGAATGTCACTCTCTCTGCAATGAGGAACTAAGCAGACACTTGAGAAGATGGAAAACATCCCCACAACAGTTAACTGTTAAGATAAAGCACACTATATAGACTATAAACATGATACAGATTGAAACTATGGAAAGATCTGTTAAAAAAGACATTCTCCATGAGCTCTTGCATTACCTTGCACACATTCACAATGCATGAACCAAAGGCTCTCATTACTTGGCCTGCTAGAAATATCCTGAATATAGATACCAAGGGTTTTTGTGCTGATATGTCTGTCACCTGAGTTAATTTCTACGTGAGATGTTCCTCAGACAAGCTAACTTGACTACTCTCCTGCTCCTTCCATTAACCACAGCAGGAAAACTAAGTCCTTCAACAACAAACTAGTTAAGGGACACACAGAAATGACCCAGTGAGCTCCGTTCAATAATTTAATGTGGAAAGAAATTTTCACTCTTGCTATTAAAGAAAACTGCCTTTTAGCCCAGGAGGTAAGTCAATACCTCACAAGTAGGAGAGTTAGTTTACTCTTGAAGTAAATTCTGAGCTATAAACTTGTTATCCTAGCAATCAAAACAAGCTAAGGAGCAAATGATGATATTTAATGATATTCTGCCACTACAGAACTGCCAGAGAATCTTGGGCAACTCTATGGAAAAAAACATAGTCAAAAGGCCTGAGGTAAGATCCTGTTGCTGAAGAAACCATAGAAAGTCATCTATCAGCATCAAGAGACCCTGTGAGGTCCAGAATGGTAACCAGCCCCTAAATGGTAGTTAGCACAGTGCTGGAAGGCACTGCATAAACTGCCAGGGGAAGCTGGTCAACAACAGCTGGAGTAAACAGAGATCACTGGCATAAAACACAGTCTGCTACCATGTAGGCTGACCACACCTCCTACTGGGAGAGAACAGTGAACCAAGAAAAGAACATTTGTGCAATGGAGGAGCCAAAGCCTGGGGGAGGCAATCAACAGCTTTTAATTCAGCCAAGTAATCCACTCAGTGATGGGGAACCCTTAACTGGAACTAGGGACTCAGGGCGAAATGCCATGGGAACCAAAATCTTGGGCCCCCAAAGAGAAATGCACTATACGAGTGATTTACAAAGAGGCTACTAACAACAGAATCTAGCTAATTCAGAAATGTGTATCCCAGTTAATCTATACTGATCTCACTCTCCAATGGAGATTCTGTTTGTATTTTTCAGAATGCAGCGAGAGAGCTATGGCTCATCCAACCCTACCAAAGAACCGCAGGCCGATAGCTGATATCCAGGCTAGAGATAAGACACACCAGATCTTCCATGAAGGATCCATATAGAACCCCGCAGATAGTGGTGGGATAAGCAAGAGACCCATAACCACAGCCAATTAGTCAACACAGGATAAGCCAGGCAGACACCAATGATTTCAACACAACGTAAAGAAGAAGCACAGAGACCCCCTAAGACCTCAACAATAAAGCATCCTTAATACTCACCCACCATGACTCAGGGAACTGAGCTGTAGAGGGGGTGGTAAGATTGTAAGAGCCATGGTGGGGGGAGAACTCCCAGAGATATTGCTCCCTCGGTAACAACATACAAAGGGCGGGGGGAGTGGGTTGACTCCTAGGCAATCCATAACCCCCTACCACATGGACTGATCCAGACTGCTCATGGAGGAGGATATCCAGCTGATTGGAGACAGGGAAGAGGAAAATTGGGGAAATGGGGATACCAACTCATTATTTGCTCATTCAATGTAACTAATTATGGATAATAAAAATATAAATAATAACAATAATAAAAGTCTGGGGTCACCCCTGAACTAAAAAAATTAGAATCCTCAGAAAAGCAAAACTAACTAACTAACTAAATAAATAAATAAATAAATAAATGCGAACCTCCATTAGCACCATACGGTAATGGTAATGAGAAAATGCCCAGGCATTGAGAGAAAGCATCTTGTCACAACTCAGAGCACTACAGCAAACACAGTCTCCTACAATCACTGGCCAGGACCTGAGTGCAAACAACCCCCGATGGTAAAATGATAGACATGGAATGATCTAAAGTACAAACACTTCAAGGATACATGTCAGAACCCAGGAGGGGCAGGAAACAGAAATTACACTTGCTATATTAGAAAAAAAGCAAGCAAAACTGCTAACTCTATAGATTTAGTAACGAAATGAAAGAGAAGAGAAATGTAAATAAATTCAAGGAACTATTGAATTTCAGATTAATTATCTGCTGAAATAGAAAAAAGAAGCCTATAATATACTGTCTCTAAGTTTTCTCTGTAAAAGACAAGCCAAGATGCATAGGCATGGTTAGACTGAATAAAATTATATACTTAAAAATAGAATCTGCATAATGGATGATTATAAAGGACAGGAGGTCATAAATTGAAATGTATCAAATTTAATAAAATGAGCATTGTTTTAGTAGCATCTGCTATAATATCTGTGAATATGCATCACAGCACACATAAAAATATAAAATTTAAATTAACATGTGATGGTAAGTCAGGAGTTTTGTTAAAAAAAAAAAACCCCACATCTTGTGGTTAACAGGAATCTGGCATTAACCTATTAAGCCTCAAATCTAAAAAGAAAGCATTAAAGCATGGGGGGGGGGGAGAGAACCACAGGCATGCTTTTAATCCCAGGCAGAGGGTTCCAGGCCACCTTGAGACTATATAGTGAATTGTAGGTCAGCATGGGCTAAAACAAGACCCAACCTTGAAAAACAAACAAACAAACAAATAAATGTAAAGTTAATTAAAATTTAAGATTAAAAGGGAAGAAAATTAAAAGTCTAACATGAGCTGGGCGTGGTGGCACACTCCCAGCACTCGGGAGGCAGAGGTAGGAGGATCACCATGAGTTCAAGGCCACCCTGAGATAGTGAATTCCAGGTCAGTCTGGGCTAGAATGAGACCCTACCTCGAAAAACCAAAAAAAAAAAAAAAAAAAAGTCTAACATGAGAAAACTAAAATCCAAGGAAAAAATTAGCACTTTAGCTGAGAAGAAATACAGGATTAAAATGGAGAAACAGAAAGGTATTTTTTTAATCCTTTGCACCTTCAAAGTTCTAGACATCTGCGATTTTTATAGCACTCAATGAAACTGGATTATGTTTTAATATAGTCTGTTAAAATTCAGTATCAGAATACACCATTCTAATTTGAAAGAAATTAAGATGAATGTACAATATATAATCATAGAATACAATGGGCAGGGACATGAACACACATAAAAGTCAATTACGGAACTGAAGTGGAGAGATGTGCAGGTTTTATTGTCAATTTTATAATAGAACATATATATATAAACATGTATGAGTAAAAGAAAATATCCCAAATTCTTATTGTTTAAATTATATGTTTGGTTTTTCCCTTTACAATTGTCAAACACAGCCCATGAACAATAGACAACAGGGGAGACTAAAAACTTGGTTATAATTCTCCAAAAGGACTGCAATCTACATTATCAATTTTTATTCAGTGCCTTCAAGTTCCTTCTTCCTTATTTTGCACTTCCAAAACTACTGGAGTTATATATGACATTCCAAAAAATAGAGCCAAGATTTGGCAAGCTTACTACCTAAGATGCAAATCAATGTAGTTTTCACAATGACAGATCAAGATTAGGTGTTTGCAAAACTTTCCAGTCAAGAGCTAAAGAAACAAGATGGCAGGAACTACCAAATATCATGACTTTATTGTTCAACTATCTAAGCAAGCTTTAAAAAATAAAAAGAAAGAAAACTAGAGGAGACTTGCCTATGTGCAATTTGCGAAGGAATTATCCATCTTTTGTATAGAAGGTTACCAAAGTGATGGATGAGAAGGAGATACAGTGTTTAGAGCAATAAAACTGGGCATAGATCAGAATTTAATTCTAGGGCATAAATGCTAACGTGAATTTTAAACCTAATTTCAAAGAAAGGGCTTGTGAACTCAGCTAGCCAGACTACCATTCAGGTAGCTGTAACCTATGGTCTGTCTTAACTGAACAAGGAGAGACAGATTTCAACTATGTCAGAGAACTTAGATGTTTACAGAAACCTCAACACTTCCCTAAAAATGAAGCACTGTGCATCTGCCTGTCTATAAAGAATTAGGGAGAACAAAAGGGAAGATTATTTTTGTGACACAACAAATGAGAGTATTGCTGAGAATATATATAAATCATACATTGTTAAAATTAAGTATTTTTGTAAGTATGGACTTTAATTTGAGAAGGACTATTTTATATCAGTAGAGCTTCAAGGTAATGCCATGGAAAATTTAATACTTGGCACTGCTTTTGCATAGCCAGTCTGCCTGTATTTTTTCATTAGAAAGAAGCATTTCTACTTCATTAAAAATTAATTATTTATTTGGAGGGGGGAATAATAGGTGCACCAGGACCTCTTGCTACCACAATAGAACTCCAGATGCATGAGCCACTTTGTGTATCTGGCTTTATGTGGTTACTGATGAATCAAACCCAGACATTGGGCTTTGCAAACAAGTGCCTTTAACTCCGAGCCATCTCTCCAGCCATTCATTTTGATTTTAATATGCTCAATATTTAATACAAGAGTAAACCCTTCATTGCTTAACTACTGATGACAGAATCATCATTTAGTAATATCAACCATAACAACCACACAAAGTACCACATAACTTTAAACAAAATATGTAATAAGGAATAATCAACTTCATATTACTTCAAATTTAATCAATACATGAACTCAATGACCTCTATTTAAAATCAATACAGTTTTTAAAAGCAAAAAATATGCCAAGCTGGCAAATAAATAAGAGAGAAACTTTAGAAATGCTGTATTCACTTGGGGAGCTAAAAGGCAGGGTGGGTGCCACTCTGGCGATTAAACGCTAAGTTCAGAAGACTAGAAAATCCTCATATGAAGCTTTACATTTGAGAGTTTCTGAGAAATTCAGAGTACGAGAACAACTGGCAGGGCATATTTTGCAATTTCTTTAGCTTCCTTTAGGTTACAGTTCTCCTTAGGTGCCCCACCAATTCCCATGGGAACTCCATAAGGCTATGGGAAAAAAATGTGCCAGCCAACTGGGAAAAGAAGATGGTAAAAGTTTCCTCCCGGTTCAGCTTTCCAGAGGCCCAATCCCCTTGCTTCAGGATTCAGGAGATCTAATTAGGGCCCCACAGAATTCTGGGATCAGAAGGCTTCCTGGAGGACAAGCAACTGACTGCAGACTTCTTAGATCACAGGTCACCTTCTCCCTCATTAGCACACTCTACCTCCCCCCACACACTGTTAGTTTCTCCCTTTCCCTCCCCTCAGCTAGTTCGTTTTATGTGTCATATTATATCTGCTCCTGCTCTTAATTTTCCTAAGCCCTGACTCAGAACCTTGCTGTTATCGACTGGGCTGCTGAGATGTGCCGAGCATTGTACTAAGTGCTTAACATATATTTCCTCGCTTAATGCTCATGACAGCCCAAGTTAGGTAATGATGCCCTAGAGATTCAAACCCATGTCTACTTAGTTCCAAAGCCTACCCAATAAACCAAGCAACAGGATATTGATTGAACATTTACTTGATACTAAATGATAAAAGTACCTCGTGTAGAAGACTATTTAATGACAAAGGGAAATCATCATATTGAAGGTTACAAAGCAGTAAGTACCATATAATTACTAGCTAAGATGAAAATTATGCAAATAGCTAAATGCATAAAAAAAAGATTGGACTAATATACACTCAAGTATTAGCAGATGTTACCTCTGGGTGGGAGAATAGAGTCCTTTCATCCTTTTGTCTTATTTTCAAAAATATTTTTAGAGTAAACAAGTATTTTTTTGAGATTGATAAAATAGGCAGTGTTAATTCATAGCATAACAGAAAAATCAAAATACAGTATAATAAAGATAGAGTAGACAACATTACCAGTTAGCAGAATTCATAATTGTATTTTCAAGTAGAAAAAAATATGCCCATAGAGAAATCTAAGCTGAGATTTTGTAGAACAGCTAAATTTTCAGTAAATTATGAAAATCAAATAGGATAAGGTTTAGTATGTATAAGTACATAGAAATAAAACACAAATGCAAAAATGGTATTTCTGCTTCTATTACAAAATGTAACTGCACTCATGTACCTAGGGTGCTGGAACTTCTTTAAAAAGAGAGATGATCCAGCCTCCCACACACACATTTGCCTACAAAGAAATAGCAATGGTGGCTGCTTCTGGGGAGGCGCTCTGGACCCAAGAAGAGCCTGGGCAGAGTGTGCAAGGCTTTCGTTGTATACTCTTTATTGCTATTTGAATTTTGAAAGAAGGAAATGTAGTATTTACTTGGAATGATTAAAAAGCTAGTCACACGGAAAGATTGTAAGAGCCGTGGTGGGGGAGATTATCCAGAGGCATGGCCAGGAGAACCTGGCTGAATACTAGGCTATCCATGGTCCCCTGTCACAAGGACTGATCCAGACGACCCATGGAGGAGGTTATCCAGTGGAGGGGG